>VMDR010036475.1:0-10487 GCA_007922815.1 Macrotus californicus | reverse complement strand
GTAGCTTTACTATAATGCGTCTTCATCGCTAGTAGGACAAATCCCTCCCTCATTTTGTTCTTCAGTAATTCATTGAATATGTATTTATCAAGAGTGAACTATTTATCAGGCACTCTTGCAGCCACTGGGGATGTATCAGTGAAGAAATTGGACAACATCCTTTCTTTCATTGAGCTAATAGTCTAGTGGAAAGACAGATTAACATACAGATAAGTAAAACATGTGATATATAGTGGTAAGTGCTATGGAGGACACCATGAAATCAGGGAAGGGAGATAGCGGTGGGATGGGGAATGCTGCAGATAAAAATTAGGTGGTCAGGGAAGGCCTTACCAAGAAGACGTTTCAGCAGAGAACTAAAGGAGGAAGAAGACCAAGCTACTTGGATATCTGAGGGAAGAGCTTTCCAAGGAAAAAGATAAACAAGAGCAAATGCTTTGAAACTGGAGTGCGCCAGCAATATCTGGGGAACAGCGAGAAGGAGAACATGGTGGTAGAGAGGGAGAGAGCAGTAGGCAATGAGGTCAGAGAGGTAACGGGTCAGTCTGTGTAGGAGTTTTGTAGGTCATGTAAAGATGTTGAGTTGGGATGCAAATGAAAGATTTTGAGTAGAGAAATGACATGATATATCCAATATTTTAAAAGGATCACTGAACTCCTGAGTTCAGCCCTTGTAGAGGAGCAAGAACAAAAGCAGAGACCACTTAAGAGTCCATTGCAACAATCTAGGCAAGCAATGGTGGTGAGAGAAATCAGTGCAATTCCAGTCAAAATCCCAACAGGGTTTATCAAGGAGCTTGATAAGCTTATTCTAAGCAATATATGGAACAAGGTCCAAAAATAGTAAAAGCTGGCTTGAAGGAACAAAACAAACACATTTGCTGTTTGTTTGCTCATTTGTTTTTTCCTACTTCGCTGGTGCTATTTCTGTCTTCTTTTCTGCATCCTTCCTTCTTCCCTCCCGCTGCACTGAGGAGAAATTGGCTCCTATGTTATCAGTCTCTCCCTCCCTACTATGTCATTTTTATTACCTTACAAAGATGCTCCAAATCCCTTACCTTTTAAAAAGAAGAGAAAGGAAGGGGGAGGAAGGAAAGAAGGAAGGTGGAAAAGAAGAAAACAGGGAAGACACTTCATAGTTGTACGAGCTTGGGCTAGTTAACTTCAGCTCTCTCTGCCTCAATGTCCTCATCTCAAACTGGGAATGATAATATTAGTGCATATTTCATATTATTATGATAAATATATATTGTCTACTGTATATTTAAGATAAAGTGGTGGAAATTAAAGGCATGTTCACTGGCCTTATGGAACAACCGTGAAGACATCCTTGACCCCTCTATTTCTTTTACACTCAAATCTAATTCATCAGTAAATCTTCCTGGCTAGATTTCAGAATATTTCCAGAATGCTGCTACTTCTCTCTATCTGAACTATTATCACCTGGCTTTCACTCAAATCACCTAGTCTATCCCCATTATTACTCTATTACTGCAATGGACTCCTAATTGTTGTCTTTGCCCTTGCACCATTTAATCTGTTTTCAACCCTGCAGCTAAGCACAATCATTATTCTGCTGAAGACCTCCTAATGGCTTCCCATCTTATTCAGAGTAAAAGTCAAAGTTCTTATACTAATCTACAAAGCCCTGCAGGATGTATTTCTGCCTCTTCTACCTTACCTCTCCAGCTTCATCTCCTGTTACTCTACCTCTAGCTCACTCCTTCTTAAGGAGTTGGCCTCCTTGCTATTTCTCAAATATGACTTGTACTCTCTTACCTGATAATTTTTGCACCAGCTTTTCTCTCTGCCTGGAAAGCTCTTGCTTCTGATAGCTACATGGTTTGCATTCTTAACTACTTAAGGGTTTTGCTGAAATGTCTACTCATTGAGGATTTCCTTCAACTTGTTCATAATTGCAGCATCCCCCAGTCATACCCTTATTCTTCTCTTCTGCTTTAATTTTCTCCATACACTTTCCACCATACAACAAACTATATATTCATATTGTTTATTTTTTATCTCCCTACTCCCTCTAAAATATAAGCTCCATGAGGGGATGGAATTTTGTTGGTTTTATTCACTGCTCTATCTCTAGCACATAAATACTTTGATAAATATTTTTTGAACGAATATTCAGAGCTCATGTTTTAGCAGGAAAAAAGGTATTAGACAACTAATTAAATAATTAGCAATTGTAATGAGTAATTATAATTACAGAGAAAGCTGTCAAGAAAAAGGACAAGGTGTCAGGGGAGTAATAACAAGATGTCTAATCTTTGAGAGTGGATCAGAGAAGGCTTCTCAAGAAGTCAGACATATATTGAAATCAGGATGTTAGGGTAGCTAGACAACCAGAAGGGGGAAGAACAATTTAAAGTAATTAAGCTATTGGGGAAAATGATAGGAAAACAATAATAAATAAAAATTTTATTATAAAATCAAACTGATATATATGTATATATGTATACGTGTGTGTCTGTGTATCTCTTTGAGGAGCTTTGAAGTAATAAGGAATCAGCTATTCTGGATGAATTTGGATGTTCATCTGTCTAAAGCAGGTATAAGATCGTGTGATCTCTTGAAGCAACTTTTAAATTAAATGAGATTAAGTCAAGAAAGATTTCAAGAGAATAGCTATTAGCAGATAAAGAGTAGAGCAACTAAACTCTCATTGGGATTAAGAACATTTGCAATTCTTAAAAGTTCAGATTTGGCCATATAAAGATCTTTAGAAGAGGATGGCTATTCTGAGCCATAAACTCAGTGATTTATGACAGGGTGATCTGTGTTTTCATATTTAAAAATTCTCTTTCTCAAAACACAACTGAACCATTAATATATCTTTGATGTCTTTATATTATCCTCAGAAAGGAGTGTGTGTATTTATCACACCAATGATATTTGTGTGTGTGAACTGTTCTTAGTTGGAAGGTAAAGATAAAGCCTTTGAAAATCATTATCACTTCTTTAGCAGTTTAGAATGTCAAACCACTCACTAAAACAAGTGGTCTAAAAATAGAAAGGAATATGTGAAAGTAAGTTTCCCTGTAAATTTGGGGGCACTTGGTTACTGTAATATAGATTAGCATAAAGAATAATACATTAGTTCCAAATCTCAAATATTTGTTAAATTTCATATTATCTGAAATACAGAAAATGTCAAATATTTATATTATGTTTAGTATAAACTAATTTTTCCTATTTATTTTTGTTTTACCCACTTTTTATATATTAACTGTGTTATTCAGGAGAGGTTAAGGATCCTGCAGGAGTAACCAACTGAAATCTCTGTGGCTTATCACAACCAGGATTTATTTCTATTGTGCCCTGTGTCCATCACAGACTGGCAGAGAGGCTCTGCTAATTATAGCCATTCGGGCTCATAGAAGCTTCAGCTTGACCTGTTTTCTCAGTCACTATGGGAGACAAAAGGCTATGTGATAAATCACAACTGGGGCTTATAACTTCCATTTGAAAGTGGCATGTGTGCACCTAAATAGAGCATACCTGACCCTAATATGGAAGAAGGCAAGGGCTGCACTCCTACTTATCTGGAAGACCTGCAGTATCTGTCAATAGCTAAAATGACTACCACAGGGTGTGTGTGTGTGTGTGTGTGTGTGTGTGTGTGTGTGTAAATGTAGCTCATACTTTGTATAGATGTATATCAGAAAACCCTATTTTATAACCTTATTATTACTTAATAATTGAAAAAGATTAACCTTTTAAATTAGTTTATGTATGCCAGGGTGTAAATATTGCTAAAATTTCTAATAGATTCTATACATTTTCATCTCTATTTTTAAGCAAGGGCATCTTTCAGAAAGTTCGATTTACGATACATAAATAACCTTCGCCAAGCTTGAATCATTAACTCTATTTTAATGAGCTTCCTTCTGTGTGAGCTAAAAAAAAAAAAGTGGTTTTCCTCCCACCTTCTAAGTCTCCTAGGCTGGGCTAATGACCAAATGAACAGAGACACATTAACAGGAGGAAATCAAACTTTAATACATGTATGTGGGGAATTCACATAGGCAGGAAATTCCAAAGACAGTGAGACAAAATCAGGTGTCCATGACATTTGTACGAAGGAGAAAAGGGGGCATGGGAACAGGGTATTAGGTTTCAGAAGTGAGAATGGGCCATTTTCAGGTAGTTGAAGAAGCGTGAAACACATCAGGCAGGAAAATCCTTGCCAGATGACTCAGAAACAAGAGGACACAGAGGGCATCTAGCAAACAGGCACCTGCCTAAGGCCCTCTTGTTTACCATATTTAATTCAAATCAGGCTAAGGCTGCATTCTAAGATCTTCCTGAAGCAGGTTTCTCTTTGAATCTCTTGGGCTAGAAAGGCGGAGAAGGATCAAAGTTTCTTTTTGAGTCTTTTGTTTCTCAATAAATAGCTGAAAATCAATCTCCCTTCAAAAGGAGCTTTAGGGTGGCAGAATTTTGGTCTCCTCACTTCCATTCGCCTTGTCCTTTTCCTTACTCTTGCCTCCAGAAATGTCAACGTTCATTCTAGCACTCCGAGAAAAAAATGTATCTTTGGGCATTCATATATTAAACTAAATTATAATATTTTGTTACATTAAAAACTTCTGTTTCTTCAAATTGTATAATCGCATGTGAGATGACTAGGAAATGAAAACACTGGACACATTAAGATTTTATAATTTTTTAAAAAGTCTATTAATGATATTTCTTTTCCTTCTATAGGTATTTCATGATGTTGCTTACAAAGCTAAAGATCGTAATGACTTGGTATCAGGAATTGATGAATTTCTGGATCAGGTTACTGTTCTCCCTCCTGGAGAATGGGATCCAAGCATTCGTATAGAGCCTCCAAAAAATGTTCCTTCCCAGGTATGTATATTTGAAAATACTCAAGATTTCCATATTTGTCTTTTACATACATTTACCAAAATACTACAACCTACCAAAAGGATTCAAATGATTTAAATTATAATCTCTGTGATATTGTGCTTTATAATGAGAAATACAGATTTGGAGTTCTTCCTGCTTCTGGCACAGAGCTCCTAAAACCTTTGGAATTTCCTGTGGCAAGAGCAGCAGAAGTGTCTTTTGTCATGTTAAGGAGGTGGCTTTTGGAACTCACTTAAGATGGGGGCTGATTGCCAGTGAAGCCAACCATGTGGTTAGCCTACCTCCAGGGAGGGGACAGGGGCAGGAGATTTAGTTCAATAATCAATGGTCAGTGGTTTAATGAGTCATGGCTATGAACCCCAGAGAGATGGGGTTTGGAGAGCTTCAAGACTGTGGGACACATGGAGGTTGAGGAGAGTCATGCACTCGGAGAGGAGAGTACTGGAAGCTCCTTGCCCTATCCCTATGCCTTGCCTTACACATCTCTAACACCTGCTGTTCCTGAGTTATGTCCTTTAACAATAAGCTGGTATCCTAGTAAGTAAAATGTTTCTCTGAATTCTGTGAGCCACTCTAACAAATGGGTTGAAGCCCAAAGAGAGGGTCTTGGGAACCTCTGATTCCCAAGTCAGTCAGAAGCTCAGTTAACAACCTGAGTGAGATTGCAGCTGGCATCTGAAGTGGGGGTGGGGGTGAGGGGGGCGTCTTGCAGGACTGAGCCTTCCACTTGTGGTATTTGATGCTGTCTCTGGGGAGAGAGTATCCAAATTGAGTTGAATTGTAGGACACCCAGCTGGTGTCTGGAGCATTGCCTGTTGGTGTTAGGAATCCCCCTTCTCTCCACGTTGGAACTGGTACCAGAAACTAACCTTTAAAGGCACGGGCATGGAGTTACAAAGTCTTCCCTGATTTTATCCAACATACCTCACTGAGAAGTTTGGTGTATGGATGATATGCCACTAAATCAATCGGTTCTGTGCCTGGAAAAACTTTAGAGCCACCTTAAAACATCTCATACTGGGGGAAAATTAAATTTAAATGAAGACATAAAATATAGTTAAGAAAGAGCCCATTACTGTCTTCCTATATTCTGATGCATCACTTCGTAGTAGCATGTATTAGGAAAATTCAAAGGCATGGATGGCGTAGCCATATTACATAGAGAACTCCGTTACTGCTAATCATCTTAATGATTGGGAGACATTTTATTTGCTTATTTAAAATTTGTATGTCTATATTACTTTTGTGTGAGTATATGGCATAAAAATTATAAAAATTCTGCCTGTAAAAATCTAACGTGCGTGTACTTATTGTATATAGAATCCAGAAAGGTGGAAACAAAGACTGTTGTGATTAATTAGGGTTACTTCGTTGCAGGCATGACTTTGTTAAGACTCACGACTAAATGTTTGTTAAGCCCACTCATAGTGTCACCTCTGTTTCTGCTGAATCTGTCCCCTACAACTGTCCCAGTTGTCATCTATGCAGCCTTGTCTTTGGCTCTTGTCCCTGTGGAGTCCAGCCTGGTCTGACTTTACTACATTAGTTGCAGTAACAGATGGCCTAATTGGCCCACACCTGGACAGAGAAGTTCTGGTTAGCCAGAGGTGGGCAAATGGGCAGGTATACCACTCAGACATGAGTGTTTTAAAAAGTCATCTTAATACCACTATCAATTTAAGGAAAATAAGCTGATGTCTGTCTTATGTCTGTATTTTCTTTCCGAAGTCATTTTGTAGCATTAAAGATAATTTTCTTTTCTCAGCAATTGTAATTTTGTGATTCTATAACTGCAGCCACATAGTTTCAGTTGATCCACTACTAAAATAAAAGAAGTTGCTTAAGGATCTGGCTGGCGTGGCTCAGTGGATTGAGCAAAGGCCTGGGAACCAAAGGGTTGCTGGTTTGATTCCCAGACGGGGCACATGCCTGGGTTTCCGGCCAGGTCCCCAGTAGGGAGTGTGAGAAGCAACCACACATTGTTGTTTCTCTGCCTCTCTTTCTCCCTCCCTTCCCCTCTCTAAAAGTAAATAAAATCTTTTTTAAAAAGTTGCTTAAGGAGTAATTTCAAGGCTTATGTATTGCCTAATTTTTGTGCTTGTATACATACATCTTTGTACTCACAATAGTAGAAAAAGCAATATAATGCTTCCTGAAGTACTAAGAAACTTTAATTGATTTTATTTGGAAAATTTTATGATATTAATACATTGAGACTTTAAAAGTCACTTTTTAATATCAATTAGTTTTTCAAACATTAAAACTGAAGACACACATTTTTTAAAACACCTTGACTTTGAGGAATGATGTTATTGAGACAAGTTGAAGCATGGGGGCTCTGTATTTTTTAAATTATTTTTATGAGTCTCTACTGGAATTTATGGGATTCTGGATATTGGGAGGTAGTAGTGGAAAGAACACTGAGTTACAAATCATGACACCTGCGTTCTGCAAGTTATCTATTTGTATGACCTTGGACAGATGCCCTACCTTGTCTGTATTGATGTTCTACATCAGCATGTCCAAAAGAACTTTCTGCAGGGACAGAGCTTTTCTATGTTTATGATATATAATAAGCCAAGCCACTACTAATCACTAGAATTGTGCCTGCTGCAACTGAGGAAGTGAATTTTAAACTTTAACTTAAATCTAAATAGCCACATGTTTTTAGCGGCTATCATATTAGCACAGTTTGTACTGAGCTTGAATTAGATATAGACTGTATGCTTCTGTACAAGATTAACATTTTTAATGTATGTTGTAACATACTGTGACACTGTGTTTTCTTTTATTAGATGAAGCAAAATGAATTCAAGTATTTTAAGCACTCTTACTTCATGCTTGTTCAAATAATACTTCCCCCCTATGGGCTACTTTCCATAGTTTTTATTCTTTTGAAATGTATAAAAATGGACTTTTAAGTACTTTTCCTTTCAGTTAAGAGAAGAATAACCAGTCACCTCAATGATGACCCTGGAAATATCATTAGAACTTGTATCAGTCATTATAATCACTCCCTTTTGTATACTCTCAACTTTTTTGCTTCTTTCATGCCATTTACTTGCTTGTCAAAACTACAACCCTGTGTGAATTCAACTCTTTAGTCTGTACCTGCTTGTTACAGCTGAATGTGGCTGAAAGAAAATACATAACTACACTGACTGGTCTCACATAATTCTTGACCACCTACCTCAAGTGAGCTCTTAATGTTGCAAGTTCATTAGACTACCTAAGTCCAATCATTCTCTCCAGATGACATTTCACACCTGTTCTCTCCTCAAACCCTCATCATATCCTTTCTGACCTTCACTCTCAGATGTTGACTTGCTTACTATTTCCCTGAGAAATATGAAATGATTAAAAGAGAATTTCCAGACCCCCCCCACCCCCGCCAACACACACACCTACCCACCTGCCAGCACCTGCAGCCACACACTCTGCCTCCTGGACAATCCAAAGTCAGACGTCTACCAGTACACGAGACCCATCTCTTCACACCTACTCAGACATTATCATACGCCAATTCTCCCTTTTCTCCCCTATGTCATCAATTTTTTGTTGTGTTTATATCATTTTTTGTTAGATTCAACATTGTTAATTTTCGTGTCTTAAAAAAGAATCGTCAGTATTGCTTCCACTGCAACCAAATGCCACTGGAAAGTTCTCTGTACTGCCTGCCTCTAATTCCTCTCCTCCAATTCTCTCTTAAACCTGTTCAAATAAGTCTTTTGACTACATCACTCACTTCCCTAAAATTACTTACATGAAAGTCACCAAAGATCTCTACAATACAAAATTCCATGGTTAATTTTCAATCTATATTTTATTTAGCCTATCAATCAGCAGCATCTGACAGAGTTCATAACTCCTTGTTATTCTTTCTTGTCTCCAAAACACCACACTCTAAGTTTTCCTCATTGCACCTTGGTTTCATACCTTCCCCCTCTTCCTTTCCGGTTCCCCTCTTGTCTCTGATTTCTTTATTTTGAAGTGATACAGGACTCAGTCCTTGGTCATGATTCTTTCTACTACCTATACTCATCCTCTTGGTAATATCTTCCAGTTTTTATAGCTTTAAATCCTCTCTCAAATTTATTTTTCACCTTGAACTTCAAAGTTATATATCCAAATGCTTATTCTGTGTCTCCAGTTGGATGTCTTTTAGATATCTAAAACTTAACATGTTCTAAGTTTGAACTGAATGGTAAACTGTCTCACTTCTGTCCTATATATATATCTTTGCAATTTATGTTAGGAAAGTCAATATAATGCTTCCTGAAGTAAATAAGAAACTGATCTTTTCTGAAATTATATTCTATCTGCACCATCCCATTTTGGTAGGACTAACTCTACACTTACAGTTCTACTAACTCCATGTTTACAGTTGATCAAGTCAAAAACATTTATCATTTTCTCTTATACTTGACTTCTCTTCTGCCAGAAAATACTCTTGGCATCGCCTTTAATATTTATCTAGAATTATACAATTTCTCACTAATGCTACTGCTACCATCATATTTCAAGATACCATCATAATACTCTTGGATTGCTGAAATGGCCTCCTAACTGGTCTTCTACGTCCCTAGAATCTGTTCTCAACACAGTTGCCAGCCTAACTCCAAGTTAGTTCATGCTGCTCCTTTCCTCAAAACCCTGCACAAGTTCCTCATTTCACTGAGAATAAAAGCCAAGCACTTACAATGGTGTATTAAACCTACACAATCTTACCTTCCTTTGCTTCTCAGAAGTCATCTTCTACCACTTTCTTCTTTGTTCACTCCTCTCCCGCCATAGTGGCCTCCTTGCTTCTTGTTCTTTAAACCCTTCAGCCACGCTCCTGCCTTAATACTGTCCTACTGGCTATTCTTTCTGCCTGAATATTCCCCAGTTATTGTCATGGGTAATTCCCTGACCTTCTCAAGTTTTTCTCAATGACATTTTCTCACTGATCCTGCCTGACCACTGTATTTATAATTGCTGCTCCCTCCTCCCCACTACCTATCTTGTACCTCAATGCCCCCCTACTCTGCTCTGAATTTTAATTTTTCCATAGCTTTTAATCTTTCTAAAATACCTTAGAATTAATTTACTTATTTGTTTATTGTTTGCCTTCCCCATCAGAATGTAAACTCCACAGGTCTGATTTGTGCACTGGTCACAGTGGCGGGGCCTAGTGCCTGACATAAATCCACTCTCCATAAATATTTGTTGATTGAATTAATAAAATCTGAGTGGTCAAATATCTACTCATTCATTGATTTGTTTTAAAATATCAAAATATTTGTATTTCTGAACAAAAATATTTTCTATATTATTTCTCAGAATATTCACTGGCACCATTCATATGAACTTCTCTTTTCAAAAACATTTTCCCCTTACTACAAAATGAATACTTCTTGAGGAAACAGATTCTTTAGACTGGCAAATATCCTCATGGTTTATCATTTGCCTTATTGGTTTATAGCCTTTCCTGTTGTAAAACAGAGTTAACTTAACCAGCAATGGGTAATTCCCCAGAAGATCCAATATCACTTGCTTTCTAAGACTTGTGGAAGCTAAGAAATGTTTTCCTAGGTGATTGGTTAGTGAGCATTCTGATG
>VMDR010036474.1:0-10481 GCA_007922815.1 Macrotus californicus | reverse complement strand
GGCCCCAAATTCTGTCTCTAGGAAAAATTTCTCCGTTATAAACACTAAGGAACTTTATAGAGTTCTTTATTTTCTAGATAAATGAATGCATATTATTGATTTACATGACCTAGAACAGGAGCTAGAACACAGAGAGCATGCAGCAAGTATCTGTTGAAGAAATATTAAAATACGTGATAAGTTTTCAAGGAAGGCAGTTATTTGAGAATGTTTCCTGAGTACTTTCCATGTGACAGCTTTTTTTAAAGTGACTGAAATAAATATTTAAAAAACTAAAAAGCCATATTTCTATATGATGGGCTCTACCAGGTGAAAGGTATAGATATTAAAAAATACACACAGTTCTTCACATTATAGGAGCTCAGAGTTTAATTGGTGAAACAGACATCAAATGATCCCAGGAGACTGTAAAGTGCTTCTGTAGGTGCAGAACAGCAAGGAAGGTTCAGTATTCCAGGGCATAGTAGAAAACCCAGAGCAGGTAGTATTGCAGGTGAACTTAGAAGAATTGGAAATGAAGGAGCACATAGTGGAATCTTCTACCAGCAGCTTGTGAGCTTTAAAGTTAGCAAGTGGCAGAATCTGAGAATGGAAAGATACGTGTATGTATGTCACATATAGAATGTGGCCTTTGTTTTGTAAGCACTGGGAAGTGATTGAAGGATTTGGGGTAAAGACATAATATGAGATTTTGGTTTTATGCACAATCATTGTGGTACAAAAACGGGGGATGTTTTGATAAAGCAGGACTGTAATTTTAGGACACTGTAATCACCAAGGATCCGAGGAGGCAGAGGGGTGAGACGTGAAGGGGTGAAGGAAGTCAAAACCACTTCTAAGGCAGATGCCGTGGGGCTTGTTAAAGGTAGGCAATGAAAGGAAGATACCAAGTACAGCTTCAGAAGCTCTACCAGGGCGAATGCTGTCATTATTAAATATTAAAACTTGCCTCGCCTTAATTTAATCATTTTCACTTCTTTCAAAGGCACTTTTAGAATTTAGTAATATTCCCTGTCAATTTGTTGAGAGGTAGTTTATGGTAATGTTGTGGAAAACACTATGGGTAGGGAGTAAAAAAAACTATTTAAAATA
Source organism: Macrotus californicus (assembly GCA_007922815.1). Lineage (NCBI taxonomy): Eukaryota > Metazoa > Chordata > Mammalia > Chiroptera > Phyllostomidae > Macrotus > Macrotus californicus. The sequence continues at coordinate 9,389 of VMDR010036474.1, read as the reverse complement.
CTGCCTCTGCAAATAACACAGAATCTTCACTCTGAAGAGATCAAAGACACATATAAAGATCAAACCTATAAACATTCTTTGGCTAAGAAGTCATTTAACTTCCCTATGTCTGACTCTTCTTTAAAAGCCTAGAATTTGGAGAAAAATTAATAATTAAGCACATGTGTGTTTTAGAAATCAGTCGTAGTAAGTATTCTGGAGGAACGACCTTCTAGAAGTTAGAATTTTAATGAGATTGGGGATCATAAAACAAAACTGTATGTGTTTTTTCTCATCCTCTTTCCCCCCTCAAAAATGATGAGAGATACCAAATGACTATTTAAAACTATCCTTTTTAAAATCTTGCCTAAAGGGTTAGTGTAAGCAAAATTACAAATTGTCCAATCTCTGTTTGTAGTAATATAAAAAATAAGTCATCATTATTTTCCTAACCATGTATCATGATATGTCAATTTGGCTTGTAAGCAACCAATTCTTGGCCACATGACCTATTTGGATTGTGGAAATAGAGACCAGGGGCTGTATTTGTCAACCAGGGGATATTTGGCCATTTTTGATGGTCATAACGGGAGATTGTTGCTAGTTCCTGGTAGCCAGACATCAAGGATGCTGTAAAAATGTTACAATGCACAGGAACATCTCTCCCACCACCGGCAAAGAGTGATCTGCTCTAAAACATCAGCAGTGCTCAGGTTGAGAAATTCTGATATAGACCACGTATGCAGCATCTTAGGATTTGCCAAGAGGTGCTGTCATGACTTATAGAGGGTTGTTTAATATTTTAAATTAAGACATAATCAAGCGGGACAACTCATGAATGAAGCTCTCTGAGACGCAAATGAAAGATGGGAATATAAAGTCTTTGTGACTTCTCACTCCCTGTCAACAAGCATGTTTTCTTTGCTCATAGGACCAATTCTATCGAAGTCACTCATACACCATTTAGCAATTTCTCTGGGAAATTGATTTTAAAAAAACAAGGTGCAGTTGTAACATCAGGGAAAACGGAACACTGAGGGGACTGGCATGGCAGTCCTCTTGGGAGTGACACCCTCTGGCATGGTCTGTTTACATCTATCTGCTCAGGAAAGTAAACTTAACCTTGGAGCTAGGTTCACAAACTTAAATGCTTAAGGCCGATATTCGGCACCAGGTACAGTCACTTTCAAATCGGTTAGAAAATGCTGTATTTTTGCCATGTATAGTGTCTACTTTTTTTGCCTAAATTTTTGAGGGAAAAATAAGGATGTGCATTGTGCATAGGTAGTACCAATTCGGTATCTATATAAATATTTTTAGTTATTTTATTTATGCTTACGCATTAAAAGTGTAACTCTAGAAAGCAATAATATCCGTATGCAAAATAATACCCTGGAATAGAAGAATCAGTTTTCTTTCTGAATATAAATAAATAAATAATTGAATTTAAAAATTAAAACAAAAGTTTTTTTTTTCCTGAACGTTTAGACCAAAAACATGGGTGTGCATTATGCACGGAGAAATAGGTAGCTGTCGCTTCAAACTCCCCAAGTGGCCCCAGCTGTCCTGGGCTGCTTTCTAGGACCCCTCTCCTATTCTCTATGCAGTCCCACAACAAAAGAGCAGAGCAGGGAGACCCAGGCCACTGGCTCTAGGTGTGAAAATGGGGCCTGCAATAGTTCCATTGGTTTGGCACCCGAGCTGCCCCTGCTGTTAAATATGGATCAGTCCAGGTGAAGTGGCACAGGTGGAAGATGCTACAGGGATGATGACATTGCGCCTCACTGAAGAGAAAAGCAGCAGGAGTGGTGGGGACTGTAGGGCACTGGATGACACAGGCCCCTCTAGTATGTGCAGCCCCTACCCAGCGCCAGCAGATGGTCGCCATGTGGGAACGCGGGTCCAGAGCTGCCAGCTTTTTCAAGAGAAGCAGTGAAATCTAATGATTTTTAAACATTGGCAATTAATTCAAATGTAAAACACTATTCAGCTCCCCCTGCAGCCTATATAATCCCTTCTGGGGATAACCCGTGGGCCAGCAGTCAGGGAATTCTGCTTTAGAGGCATGATGAGGGGAATGTCTTGGTTCTCCAGTCCAACCTGGAATCATTTCTCAGACTACAAGCTGCCTCTCCCCAGCTCCAAAAGGGATTGCTCTGAAACACCATTCCAGGTGAATTCAAACTGCAGCTGGTAGTCAGGACAACAATGGGCCTGCCTTGTAAAGAGCCCGACAATTGACACTTTTGTTTGTGCCTTTTAAGGCACAGAGCTCCTGTTTCCTGGTGACCAAGCTTGTACTCCCTTGTCGAGTTTGCAGGAGAATTTTCCTGTAGATCACTGAAATAGGAGCTTTATGCTATGCTTGGGTGGGTGTGGAATCCAGGGACTCTATATATGATATTACCTAAGGAAGTGCATTAGATGAAAAACACACTAAATACTCTCTTCTGAGATGTTACTAATAAAGATGCCTCATGAAGCAATTTAAAATGAACCCAGCGGAAGGTGCCAGGGACATTTTACTTAAAGTCTGGAAAAGTGAAATGACTCCATAATTCTGTTCCCAGATAAGTGATCCCCTAAAGTGCCTACTATTTTTTGCTATTTATCAATACCTTAGTCAATTTTTTGAATAGTGGGGACATTTGAATCACTTAGGCAAGGATTTGTTGTCTCCCCCCACCCAGTTTGGGGGTCTTTAACCCATGTCAAAACTTGTATAATTACAGGGTTGAGGACGAAGATTTCAGTGAAAACACCGAAGAAGGAGAGCATCACGTGCTCCACGTAGGACTGAACCGTAGAAGACCCCGTGATGAAGGTGAGCTCGTGATGGGACAGGAAAACTACCTGGCAGGTAGGCAACAAGCATTGGGGTGAAAAAATGACTCATTCCAGCTAGCCAGGTATGAAAATTCAAAAAAAGTGTCAAGTGGGAGTGTTCCCGTGAGCAAGGCCCACTCCGTTCACAGCAACCATCTTTCCATGAACAGTTTCTCCTGGAGGCTTCTTTACAAGAAATCTCCTTCAGCTCCTTCTGCCTCAGGAGAGGCAGCTGAGGCCGAGAAAGCTGATGTTACGGAAGCTCTGGAGTCACAGAGCTAGTTTTCTGATGACTGTGTGGTTTACTGCACTTCCCTCGGGCCCTGTTCCTGCTGCCGTGTTTCCTGGGGCCATTTCATATGACTGGGGTAGGAAAGTGTGAGAAGAAACCCCCTGGTCTGTGCACCTGTGTGCACATGTGAATGTGCTATTTGTTGGTAATTCTGCATATGTTTAAGGAAGAGGAAGCAGCAACAAGAAATAAAATGAGATTTCATTTATTATTTTCTATTGATTGATTTTAGAGAGAGAGGAAGGGGAGGTGAGAGAGAGAGAGAGACATTGATTTGTTGTTCCACTTATTTAAGCATTCATTGGTTAATTCTTGTATGTGCCCTGACCAAGGATTGAACCCCTAACCTTGGCATATGGGGATGATGCTCTAACCAACTGAGCTATTCAGCCAAGGCTTAAAGTGAGATTTTAGTACTCTAATAGTTCTCAACTGTCTGTCCTGCTAAAGAAGTCAACAGTTGTTAATTATCCACAGTAACCTATATTGATTCTGAGGAACAGAACCTTTCAAGAGGAAGGAAGGAGCATTTGCTGAAGGCCTATTATGTGCTTTCTCTTAACATGCATTATGGAATTGTAGTCTGACAAAAGCCTGAGTCTGGAACTCCGAGAAATGCGGTCACTTTCATAAAACCAGGCTGTCCGTCGCTGGCAGAGTTGGCAGTATGGTGCAGTGGTTAGAGCGTGCCTCTGTAGCTCACTGCTGGGATTTGAACCCCAGGCTCCAACGTTCCCAGGATGAAAGCTCTGGGCCTTCTTACTTGAATCTCTAAGTTCCTGCACCAGCAAATCAGGGATAGTAATAGTTTTCCCATCATTTGTAAAATGGGGGGAAAAACTCATAGTAGTAACTCTTAAGGTCGTTTGAAAGAATCAGTGAACAATTCACATATGACGGTTGGTTGATGTTTGGCCTGTAGTAAGCATTCAGAAGTATTAGCTGTTTTTGTACTAGCAATGCTCCTGCTTTTCCAGGGTGCATGCATTTCTCACTTTAATACACATTTTTCTCTACACCTCCAGTCACGGTTGACCACCTTGTACATTATTACTGATATGTTAAAATTTTGTAATAAAGATTTCCATGTTTCAAGGATCTACAGGCGTTTTAGCACTGGTTTACCTCATAATGGGGTTCTAATGAAAACAGTGTTAACACTCAGTTGAAAATTAGGTTGGGTGATTGAACCTGAAATACCTGAATACCCCCTACCCTTTTACTAATCATAGACACCTTGGCCACCTTCCTGCGTGATGCATGCGGAATTAAGTCTTTTGTTTATTGATTGGCCAAATATATGCAGGGCGAATGTATGCTACTTCATCCTTTGCTCTTCTGAAGGAGACTGTTACCATGGTAACAAAGGCATCCTTTGACTCCTATTTCTACACAGAGTTATAGAAATGCTTCTTAAAAAATACTTACGACAATATTTAATGTCAAATCTAAAGTAATTTTTCTCATTGTCTGGGGAGCAAAATTGATTTTCTCTGGGCAAAGTTTGTTTGGCTGCCCAAATGTACTGTTTATAGTAATGTGTTCCATCAAATTTCTTTAAAAGCCAGTTAACCGTATTTTGTCTTAACTTCTAATCTAATTTCATCATTTGGAAGTGCCTCTTGCTGCACCGTGCCTATTTTGATTCGGAAATAGTGCACATTCCGTCTTTGCTATGTCAGGGTAAGGTGGAGGGGAACAGGATGAATCATTCGATTCCTTATATCAGAGAACAGGGTGTGCGGCGGGGGAGGGAGAACACCAGCCCGGGTCTGTTCAGGAGTCCGTGGCTTATTCTAAAGCTGAGAGATTCACGTGGCAGCTGGTGCCTGGTTTATGATTCCAGGGGTTGAAAATCCATTCTTTCCTAAGATGCATCTGTTGTAATTTTTTTTTCAAAATTAAAAATAACTTTTGTTGTCTTTATAAGAACAATACGTGATCATTTCAGAATATTCAGAAAATAGAGATAAGAAAGGAAAGTTGCTCATAATCCCAATTTCTGCAGAGAATCACTGTTACCAGCTGAGTGTATTCTTCCCAAGTTTTATGTGTTTGTATACATACTTTATTTTACAAAACAAGGCCATACCTATTTATTATTCTGTAACCTGACTTTTAAATTTTATTTAACCACATACTAATACTGCTGACATGTTGAAAGTTCACTTCTAAAACATTGTGTATAATAGCTGCAAAGTGGTAAGATATTCATAGTCATTGCTAAATTGAATTAATACTCATTTAGCAGACGTCAAGATTTTTCCTTAATTTAGGCAGAATTGTAATGAATTTCTGGTATTTCGTGATAGGCTAACACTTTCTGTATATACATTTCAATGGGAAAAGATGAAGGTAGATTCTTATGTGTGGTTGGGATGGCAAGGATGTGGTTGTGTGGAAAGGGTGTGAGCATGTGGTTGTGATGGAAATGGCTCTTGGGGATGCCTCCACTTCCTCTTCATGGGCGAACATCCAGAGACCCCTAACAGTGTCTCTGGGTAGGAGTCATAGCAATAAATTTGACATCCACTCATTCCTGTGACCCTGAACCATTCAAATACTGGACTCTAGCTTCTGCTTTTTAGGATCTTGGGAGGACTTGGAACTTTTTTCCTTTGTTTACTCCACAAATGTTCATTGAGACTCAATTATATCCTAGTACTCTGCTGTCCTTTCAGAATTATGCCTCCTGCCCATTCCTCCTGCCTGGCCCACCAGGTACTAACAGGTGCACAGGCATTTCAGTTACAGGATGTTGTAAAACAGCCTGGGTTTTCACTTCAGAGGACTGGGGTCTGAATCCCAAGTCTCCTAAGTAATAGCTAATTAACATTGCTGACACACAATTTTCTTATGTTTAAAGTGATAAACAGAAAATGTATATAAACTCATATATTTTTAGGGTTGTGACTTAATTTATGAAACATGTTAGATGTAAGCCTGGCATATAGTAAGATAATTGCATTGGTGGTTCAAGTGGCTTTGGGAAGCATAGAAAAGGGAGCGACTCACCCTTCCTGGGGCATCAGGAAGGATCCAGTTCAGTGCTTAATAGACTAAGCACAGAGCTTCAAGTTTAAAACTCCATGTCTAAGTGCCAGTTCTCCATGACTCACTGCCTGACCTTGGGTTAACCACTTAATCGCTCTCTGCCTTGGTGTTCTTCTCCATAATATGAGCATAATAACTCTTACCCACCTCACTGGGGCAGGGATGATTAATCAGTGTTTATAAAACTCAATAAATCCTTTGGATATGAAGTGCAGTGAGATTGGAAAGCATTATTACTATTAGCTGCTTTTTAAATATCGAAACCCCCATGCCACCAGCTGCTGAATGGAGTACCATAGAGTTATACCTTCATCCTATATCATTGTCAAGAATCTCAGTCCCTTTAGCCCTGCCCCTGCAGATATCAGCTTTTCTATTGCTATAATGCTTTCTCTTCAAAAGGAGCAATTTCCTGCTTATACCCAAGTGCTCACAGCCACCCTCACCCATAAGCAATGTCTATTCCTTTAACAAATATTTATTGAACAGTTGGAAGGTACTGTCCTGGGTACTGGAGATGCAAGGATGTATAAAAATCAATACAGTGCTTACCTTCAAGGTATTTAGTATTTGGTGAGTGACCTAGACTGGTAACCAGCAGCCCTATGACAGCCCCAGGTGCTGTGATGGAAGATGTACATGACCCTCAGGGAGCACAGTATACACATAAGCAGTCAGCAGAGTTTTCCTGCTAGAAGTGATATCTAAATGAAAACTGAGAAAGAGGCAGTCTGGCAACCAGGAAAATACAGGAGAAAAGTAGAAAGAAAAATAGAATGTTCTAGAAAAAGGCAACTTATTGTCAATGCCTCACAATGAAGTGAGCAAGGTCTTTAAGGAAATTAAAAGAAGTTTCATAGAACCGAAGCTGAAGAAAGGGGAAATGTATGAAAGGATCCTTCCAGTGCAATCTCATTCTATCCCTTGATCTGGCTTAGTCCCCTGACCTGTTCATTGGTCATTTAATGAACCTCACACCTGGGATCCTGGCCTTTTAACCCCTTATGCGTTTCTCAGTATTGATTCTAATAAACACTTCTTTTTTTTGGTCTGGCTGCTTGCTATTGTCCAATCCCTATCTGACTTTTGTTGTGGTTATTGCCTATTTTTTTAATACAGCTGTCAGTCTCAGGGATGCTGTTTGTGTAATCAGGAGTCCATTTTTTTTTTAAATGAAACACTATTCACGTAAAATAAAAGAACTAAAAAAGAGATCGGTGAAGAGTTAAGCTGAATGTCGCAACAGTACTCCTGTATATCACTCCGGAAGGAATATGCCTGATTTAGGTTCTGTGTAAAGAACATGTATCATACATTAATTTCGTAAGCATAGTAGAGAATCCTTGAAAAGAGCACCGATAACTATATATAGCAAAACCAAACTGACATCATAAAATCTTGGACAGAAAGTAAGAGTTTTGTTGAAAGAACTGGTTTTCTCCCCCGCAAAAAAAGAGGGAAGAAAAAAGAACTTGTCCGTAATAAAAACATGGTATGAAAACTTTAATCAACATCAGAGTTAATCACCTCATTTGGTAACTGACAGTTCAGTGCAGTTTCTGTTTTAAAATCATGGGCAAAGCAGGCTGCCAGGTCTTATTTGTCATCTGATATAAGTTGAGCCCTAGACCAAGATGGTAGAAAACCTTTCTTGTTGGGTTTCACCTCTTTAATCTCAAATGAAAACTGGCACTCCATCTGGATAATGTCCAACGTGACACATTTTGGGAGCCATCAACTACCTAGCCTTACAAATCAAGAACGCTGATTAAATAATCAAGATTTCTGAAAAGCCTTGAGGGAGCTATACGTTTTCTGCATGAGTAATTGCCATTCTGTTAGGAGCACAAGATATTTTCAAGCTCCAGGTAGAAGCCTGTGTTTGACATACTGACATTGAATATCTCATTTGTGGCTTAGCAGGAGGTTGACATTCTTAAAAATAATACGATAGCAAATGTGGAATGTAAAAAATGTCTTACACTAATGACATCTGTCACCAAAAAATTAAACAAAATGAGTAATTATTTGCTTATTTTTGAGGCAGAAGATAAAGGTAGTGATACTTTGCTGAGCATCTGCTCGAACAAAAGCTGTTACTGTTCTTCCCCAGAGCACCTAATAAACAACAACTTTCTTCAGAATTATTAATCCTCCATATATAGACTAAAGTTACCTCTCCTTTATAATAATTAGAAATGTAAAGATAGAAAATTCTGCCTGTGACACAGGGCCAGACACACCTTTCTGGTGCTACAAGATAACCACTGCTCAGATAGCCAGACATTGATTAGAATAATAAATGATTTCCCAGAATTGTGTGCATGAAAGAACACTTCTTTTCGTTAGAGATATCAACATTAGTCCAGAAAATTTCAATGAACATTATTAATGTTGTGTTCAGCTTTGGCCCTAGGCATAATTGTCAATTTGGTGAAGTTATTCTTTGTCATTTCTCAAGATCCTTTTGAAGGATTTTATTTATGCTGGTATTCAATCACTTATTCATTCAACTATTTTTTATTGAGAGCCTACTAGATGGCGGGCACAGTTCTCAGTGCTAGAGACACAACAAAGCAAAGGACAGTCAACCACCCTGTGTATATGGAAACTTACATTCTAGAAACTAAGGTGGAATCAGATTATAAAAACGAAGTTAATAAAAAGGAAATTTTGTATAACAATACATGCAATGACAAAAATAAAATAGAATGGCATGCTACAGACCATCTGGGGCCGCCTTAAGTCTGGTCGTCAGGAAAGATCTCTCTAAAAAGCTAAGACCTTTGAGCCAACCATGCAAAAATGTTAGGAAGCACCATTACAAATAGGAGTCTGGCAAATGCAAAACCCCGAGGCCATGAAAGTGAGACCGCAGGCAACCATGGAGTTTGATGGACAGGAAGAAGATCTGTGCCACTAAAGTCTAATCAACAAAGAACAGTGTAAGATAAGGCAAGAGAGCCAGACTGGGGCTTCTTGCACTTCCAGGTCCTAGTAAGATGAATAGAAATCCTATTTTCAACCTGATGGGAACCCATTGCAGAGTTTTAGTATCTGTCTTCTTTCTCCCTTCTCTCTTATAACTTCTAGTCCCTTATTTTTGAGAGTCTCCTACTACTCTGCTATTGTAGCTCTCGTCATGGCCTCTCTGTCTAATATCTTTTATGATCTCTTCTGATAAAATTCACCTCTCAACTTCTGACTCTCTACCTGCCAGGCAATTTGTAAACTAATC
>VMDR010036472.1:0-10486 GCA_007922815.1 Macrotus californicus | reverse complement strand
TAATAAATGATATTTCAAGGTAAAGTTAGCACACAAATAGATACTAAATCAGTCTGCATGTGTCAATCTCAAGGTCTAATTAAAGAGATTTTATTTCCCCTGCAAATGCCAGTACGAGGTGGCTTTGATATTCTAATCTTTGTAAAAATGGTGTTAGTTACTCATTGGAGAGTCTAAATGTATGTGGGTATTTTTGAGTTTTAAAACTAAAGCTATTCATTTTTTTAAAGTTAAAGCATGTTTCTGTCTTTCTTCACATCTTCTTACACCTACGAAACAGAATCACGAGTTTGTGGATGAACAAGTCTTTGAAGAAAGCTGCATGGAGGTTTCGACTGTTAATCGTCCTTCAAGTCACAGCCCCTCTCTCTCTTCACAACAAGGAGTCACCAGCACTTGCTGTTCACGACGACACAAAAAAACTTTCCGCATCCCCAATGCCAATGTATCAGGAAGCCATCGAGGCAGTGTGCAAGAACTCAGTACGATCCAGATCAGATGTGTGGAGAGAAACCCGCTATCTAACAGGTAGGTGAATCTGTGTGGACACACACCTGTGTTGGTTCTCAGAGTATATTTTCACCTGCAGTTTTGTCGCTGCGTTTGTGGCATCTAAATTCCAGTTCCTAAAGTTTGGAATGAGACAAAAGTTAGACCGTAGCAAATAGGAAAATGGATCTACTATAATACTCATTATGAGTCAGAAGAGTAGTTGTAGCAATATTAAAGGAGCAGAGAGAAGAGAAGGCAGTCGGGTGACCACGAATGTAGTCCTTCCTCTCCAATTCCACAGCCGTTCCTTACCTGAACTGTTGCCTCTGCACCCGGAAGCCCCCGAGGGAAACACAAATAGCTCGCAGTGGTAGTCACTGCTAAAAGAGACAAATTGAAATGACACTGATGTGACTAAAAAGTGTTCAGTGGCCCCTGTAAAAGAGTCAACAGCGTCAACGTGACAGTGAAAAATACACCTGTGCCTGCACAGCTTTGAATCAACACATAATTTTGATCAAAAAAGTATTTTAGCTGCAATAAGCATAAAAGTCAATCCAATTCAAAGAAAGATAAGTGAAATGCTAAAATTGTTTACCTCCAATGAATTTATGGACAATTTAAGTGAAATTTTCCATTGGTGTTTTCCCTTTGTTTCCCTTTATTTTCTTGTTTTTTACAAGTCATTAAAAAGATCCATTTTGCCCAAATAATTTTACTTTATTTTTCAAATTAAATAGCTTATATTTTTAGATTAACAATCATTAATTCAGTGCTACTTCTTTGTGGAAAACCTGAATGAGATTCTGAATTCAGGCTATGTTGACTTATATAAATCAGATATCTCTGGGACCAGAATATTAACTTTTAGAGCAAATAAGGATTTCTGTCTAAGAGATATTCTATCACTCCAAAATAGAAAATGGAGAAGTGTTTAGAAAGAAAATCTTAGGATATTATATTTAAATTGTTTTCCATGAAAATATAAGTTTGAGGTTCCTATGTGTACCCCCCTTTCTCCTTTTCTCTTTTCCCCCTCCCCACTTAGAGTCTAAAACTCATGCAAGCATACCACTTGGGAAAGACTTTAAGTATTAATAATGGCCAACTGTTGGGGATTCTTAACATTTGGGCATCACGATGGTGAGAGTTTTAAGGGCATCCTACATCCCAGTGAGACAACATAGTAAAATGATTCCTATCTACAGGATATACACCTTTCATAGTGGTATCTCAAACCCCTCAGAGGTTCTGTCTTAAAGAAAACTATTTTACTTTGCTCAACCCCGTGTTTTAAAAATTGACCTGATCCTCTTTCTTACATTTTTATAGAAAACACTGTTTGAAAAACGGTGATGGAAACAAAGTCAGCTGGTTTTTACACATTAGTTTACAGTTAGTGACCTGAGTAATGTTCACTTTACCAAAGAGGGCGGGGCATACGTAGGTTTATAGTTGTGAGTACATGAAATACACAGTTTATTCTTGTATTATTATTTATTAATTATTGTATTATTTTCCATACAACAACTATAATTTTAGTTTTCCTCCACCCTGTATACTAAAGTCTGGTGCTTCATTTTTTAAAGTCATAGTGACTGTTTTTAGACATTTAAAGTGTTACTTATAAACATGACAATATGTACACCTCAGCTGTAGGGGGAAAATTTTTAAGTAAACAACTTATCTTCTTAAATCTATTTTTTTCTTCATCAGCCGATCCAGTTTAAATGCCAAAATGGAAGAGTGTGTTAAACTAAACTGTGAACAACCTTATGTGACTACAGCAATAATAAGCATCCCAACACCTCCAGTAACCACTCCTGAAGGAGATGACAGGCCGGAATCTCCTGAGTACTCAGGGGGAAACATTGTCAGAGTGTCTGCTTTGTAAGACAATTGGAATCAGGTCTAGGAGAATTTGAGCCCTGGCTGTGGAAAGAATACCAATGTGGAAGAAAGAAGAAAACAATAAACTGTTTGCAGATGAAAACAGCAAAGCAAGAAGGTTGGTAGTGAAATAAAAACAAAGCTCCAAACTAGAGGACGGAAATAAAACCACCAAATGGCATTTCTTTAGAGTTTGGCCTGTTGTACAGAGGAATAGTCTGTGGCCCTTTGGCTTTGTGAATGAGCACAATGAAATGCCGCCTACTGATGCTTCTTATGACCAGAACTCTTTTTTAATAAAATAAATCTTTGAACCTAATGTTCCAGTTGAATGCAAAACAAAAAAAAATATGAAAAACATTTTGATAAAAATTTTTCCTGTTAAAACCATGAGCATTGGCTATGATGAAGATTATTGCATATTAAAAAAAAAAACTCATGCAACACATTTGTATTAACTGAAGGAAACCATCATAATGCATGCTAGAATTCTTTGGAGCAGTGATCTCAGTTTCCTTATGTTGTCTTCAGAATAGGCATGATAAACTATAATTGTAGAAAGGGGAATTTCTGTTCACCTACAAGCTGATTATTCATGTTCCATGGTGGGCTGTACAAATAAACTCCTTTTAGAACTGCAGCATTTCTCGTGGGGATGCTCAATAATAAATCAAAAGTATTCAGATAGTTCAGTATTAATTATCATTTCACTTTGCACCTAGATACTGTTACAACTGCAATAAGTCATTGTACACCTGTTGTATCAGGAATCAGGATTTTTGTTATTATACCTTCCAGATCTTCATAAATACAGTAAGAGCCACGTTCATAGAAAAACTTCTAGTGTGGCCAGGTTTTAGATAAGGTTTTAATTGAAAACTCTTGTGTCGTAAATGTTCTTCAGTAATATTCTTTGGTCCACTGTGTTCCCGTGACTGTGCATTTCTTGTTCCTGTGTTTCTCCAGCACCTTCCTATTGGGTTTATCATCCTCAACTGGACTAATGTTTTGTAGTTCAAATGACCTTCCTACTTTTGTATTCCCTAGCAGATCATCCTGTAAGTAGAATGTCATCATCAATCCTCTTGTGAAAAATTAGGAAAAAAGGAGTTGACTCTAATGAATTATCTCTCACTTCTTTGCTGTCACAGGAAAGCCCAAGTACTGGATGTACCACTGTCTGTTTCATTGGAAGAGTGGTCTGGGACTGTGTTACAGGGTCAGTGATCCCAGAATCTCACTTGGTATATTATTTATTTTGCTTTAGATCTCAAATAAGTTTTGAGAATAATTAATGTGAATTGAAATGCAGAGATAAACTGAAGTGCTTTATGTAACAATATTTGATGAAAGCATGCCTTCTATACCATTGGAGAAGGTGGCGCAAATTCATCTCAGAAAAGTTCCTGTATTTTGCAAGGAGCTATTTTCTCCACTTACAGGAGGACAGCAGTTTGATGATGCGAAGTTGATTTCTATGTACACTCAAGTGAAAAGTCTCTATGCTTTTTCACCTTTAAAATATATCAGCAGGCATGTCTGCACGTGACAGTGTAAAAAAGTTTTATGTCAAATGAAAAGTTTTGTTCATTCCAAGCCACCAGTGTAAGGAATCAAGTTTGGCTTCCATACATGGGAAGAGTTAATAATTATCCCTCTACTGTAGAGATTTTTAAATACTTATCATAATTTATCATAAAAAGGAATTAATCCACCTATTTTCAAGTGAAGCCAGAAATTCTTGCTTCCCATTTCTAGAATAGCTTCTAGAACAATACCATGCACACAGTAGATTTTAATAAACATTTGATGAGTGAAAGTAAGATAAACTCTCTCTCTTGGGAAGAACTGGCTTTATTTCTAGTATGTCTTTTAAAAAGTTACTAACCTTCCTGGAGTGTGAATATTAACAATTATTTTAACACCTGCCTCATGTCACTTTATGCTTCTAGAGCAAATATATAGTGAAACTTCTTTGATGGCATTTGTTGAAGAACTTTTAAAAAAGTAGACTAAAGGAACCACAATCAGGAATACTTAGGTCTTTTGATTCCCAATGAGAAGTTCTATTTTCATGGTCTGAATATCACATTTAAAAAATGCAGTTCAGTTAGGTTATTTCAGTTGACAATTCTGCTTCCTTTTCAGCTTATCATTTATCCAAAACTATGACTTTGTTTAGACTTTTGGAAAAGAAAAAACTTTTTGGTGTTTTAGGTGATTTAAAAATATACTGTGTTGGTGGTGAATGACTATTGATGACTGTGTTAAGTGCATCTGTATTGTAAGTGAAATGTAATTATTTCTGTGTACCATATGGAGTAACCAAGGTCATTGTTTTTGACAATTTTGTTTCAAATTCATATATCTTATTTTAAAGGATAGCATAATACCTGCATTATGCTGGAAAAAAATAGACCTTTGGAGAATACTTAAATAAAACATGTGCATGCTTGAACAGGAAAACATGGTTGGCTGTTGCCCTTTTTTCTTAGACTTTCTTCCTTTCCAAAATCTAGCGTGTGCCACACTGCTGATACATATATGGGGGAACTCCGTAACACACATGGACTGGAAGAACCCATCAACTGTAACACATAAATTTAGTCTAAACCAGCAGAGATTGTAGTTCTGCCAACAATGAGAAATTAAGCAGAGCCTTTAAAAGTTAATATCATTTAAAGATAAAAGAGTGTCAATACTTTAAATGGTCATTTTTGAAAATATCTTGGCAATGCCAACTCTACAGCTGCAAATTATGACAATATAACTATATTGCAAGGTTTTATTGTTCATTAAAAAAGATGTAGTATGGTTAAAATGAGTTGCTTTTTACATAGAATACTTCCCAATACTATCTGCCGTGTGTGACCCACTGCAGTTCATTAGCCTGTACCCAACATGCCACTTGCTTCTTGCACAGTGTGGACCAGAGAGAAGGCTGCTGCCTGAACTTTATAACTTCCTGACCACCTCCACGAGTGAAGCAAGGAGTTCCGAGGTAATAGCTTTGATCAGAACTCAATAGATACTTAGTCAAAGGCTCTTTTCTACCTAGGGAAACAGGCAGGGTGATTTATTTGTCTAGCTACATGTATGTCTATACATTCACACACATACTCATAGGTTTTTGTTCATTTTTTTAAATATGCAGATCCTGATGGTTGACAGTTTCTGTTCAGTAGGGGACCAGAAGCGAGAAAATGTTGAGATTTTTAGAAGAAGGAAACCATAAATCATTTAGTACAGAGAATGATTTTAAATAGTGATAACTAGTGATGCTCTTGGTGGATAGTCTCTATTTTTTTTCTTAGTAATTATTTTTCTTTATGGGCCTTGATTCATTGAGATGTCAATCTTCCATTAAAAAGGTTCAATACACCTCCTTATTCCTTCAATTTAGTTACAATGTGGGCTTGAAAATAGCCTCCAGGGAGTTCATCAATGTCTGCCAACACCATTGCTCAAATGAATAAAATATGGTTCCTGATATAAAATAAATGACTCCTCAGAGTTTCAAAGAAAGGCATCTCATCTTCCTAGGATGTTATTAAGTGTTTAGTTTATTATACCGGTACAAAAAGGGTTATTGCTCTGTACTGTGTAAACTTCATCAGCATTTTCCACACAATTGTGCAGACCCACTCTATTTTTTTAAAAAATAAGTTTAAATTTCTATCTACTGAACTGGTTGTATTTAGTGTATAAAACATTCCCTAAAGAGGAAGATTTTTTTACTTGTCAGGAAATATTACTTTTTCCAAGTTATTACTTTTGAATAACATATTGGCTTAAGATAATGATAAAATATATTATTGCAAAAAGTTTTTAGTATAAATAATATTAGATCCATTCTTGTACCTTCTAATCCTTTGATCTTTACTGCCTGCCTTACTTTTGCCTTTCTCTAAACTACTAAATAATTATTTTATTAGATAATTCTCCCTCTTTCCCTAATCATTTTCCCTCTGTGTTTTCTACGGAAATCCACTAGATGACTACTCTACTCTACATATGACTCAAATTCTTGAGCATATAGGATGGGCCAGACATTGCAATAGGTGCTAGAGAAATAGACATGAAGATTCCAGATCAAATCCTGCTCGAGCAGTTGTGCAGGGGAAGTAACTCCAAGGACCCTCTGCTTCACATGCTGCTCACAATCTTGCACTACAAGAGTTGTCCTTTCTGCCATACTGATGGTCATTTTGCTGCTGCAGTCTCCTGAAGACATCTCTTCATCAGAGGCTGCATCAAGATAGTGTTCTTTAAGGTACTTTCTAAAATCTTTCCATCACATCAGGAAAATTTTCTTTCTGTAATCTATGGTCCTCTTCCTATTGGAGGAGGGGTTGCAGGAAAGAGCACACATACTCTAACCCACCTGCTTAGAGAAAGATAAGAAAACAAGCCAACACAAAACAGAAAAGGAAGTAGCACTTCACATTCATGATTTGAGCCTGGTTAAAATACCAAAAACAAAACCAAAAACAAAAACAGTACAATTTCCCAAGTATCCACTCTGCTCTTCCCCCCATAGTTTCAGAGGATGTGAAGAAAGCTACTAAAATAGTTTTGCAGGAGAACACAATGCTGCAGTGAATCTTAACAACACACCTCAAACTAGTTCATCTGATTAATCTCACTGAACTCTGTGAGAGAATGGGACAGCAGGACAGTGAGTCTAGAAAGAAAGGTAAGTTTATAAACAGCACTCACCAAAATGTGGGCCTTACTGGTCTAAGTCAGTTTCAAAGCCTGAGGCTGGCTGAAAAAGAGTATTGAAGGGTGAATATTACAGATGTGGAGAGGGATTTAGAGGAATACTAGAAGACAAGGTTAGGGGGTTGACCAGGGTTTCGGGTGAATGAGAAGCATCCTTGAGCTTTTATTCTAGTTTACAATCTAGCATTTTTTTTAGTTTGATGAAGTTAATTTCTTTGTTAGAGCTACAAAGTGTAACTCTGTAACCGAGCAAACCTACCTTGTCCACCTGGCACCTTGATGCATGACCCAACAATTAGTATTGAAGGAAACAGATTTTTATTTACAGATTCCAACCTCAGGGGGGCTGAGAGCACTGCTGCCCAGAGCCCTCTTCTCTCACGAGACCCAGCACTCCTCTTGCTCCACAGCAGGCTATCATCCAGAACCATGTGCAGAAGTTCCCCATATCCTCATCTGTTCTTAAGCCAGCTGTGCAAACAGGTCTCCATCCTCTCTGAAATGTGCTCTTGTGGGTTTCATTCTCCATCCTCTCACAGGAGCTCCCTCCTTCAGGATCTGGGGTATGTTATTCTCAGTCTCCATGCAATGGTTCAGGGAAACATGTGCCGTGTTACCCTGGATCATGGTGGAATCCAGAGAGGCACACATCCCAAGAGAGTGGCTTCTCCATAGGTCCTTCAAAGAAGCAGAAGTCTGCAATTCAGCATTCTAGGTCACAGTTCAGTTCAAGCATCTCCCACGGATCTGTGCTTGGTTAGCCACACAGCTCCATCAGCTCTCTGCTCACACCCTTTCCTCGTACATGGCTACTTCCTCTCTCTCAGCCCACATGGCTTATTCCTCACTGCACCAGGCTGCATGGCGGAATTCCTCCTTACTACCTCAGGCACATGGCAAAATCCCACACCAGACCACATGACTTCTTTCCTTATTATCCTAGGCCATATGGCAGAATCCCCTTCCCTTTCTGCCCACCCTTATTTTAAATGCTTAGCCTGGAACTTCCTAACTTCCTATGTGACCTCATAACCACCTGTTCCTATGATGTGCTACTTTTTCCAGTTCGTCTGTATCTTTTACCTTCTTTCAGCTGCTATTTTTAGTCAAAGCAAGGGTCCCCTGTGACACGGGGCATCCGCCTCCCCTGCTATGAGTCACTAAGCTCTAAAAGTCACATACACCTTTTACTCAGGGTAGCAGCACAGCTATTAACACAGCTAATGGCAACATCGCTATGCAAAGTGTCTTAAATGCCATATCAACCCCTCCTCCAACTGAAGTTTGTAGGGAATATGCTCTGCTATTTTGGAGGACTCTTGCTCTATACCCTGTTATGACCCCAAAAGTTTACTTAACTTACTCAATTTTAATAGTGAAGTGCTGATAAATTTGTTCTGACATCTCCCAGGCTCCCTGTACAACAGGACAAAACCCTGAAAGAGCAGAATGAGGAATTAGCACAGAAATGGGAAAGAGAATTGAAAGAACCAAAGCATGCACCTTGACCTTAGATAGATGAATCTATTAAATTTCCATATCTGAGGCACTAGATATAAAAATTTCAAAAGTAATATATGTCCTATACACCACAATGTTACATAGAAATTAATTAACCTGGTTTGTCAGCATTATTTTTACTCCCAGCCAACCTGGTAAAAAACCAATATACAAACCACAGAAGTGAAAACTTAATGTGGCCTTCGAATATAGAGTTTCTTTCACAGATTCACAGTGAACACTAAATAATAGTGATTATAACAACCATGAAAAGATAACAATGTCACTGAGCAAGGGCCCACTGCCCAAGCACGTAGGAGCTGAAACTGTGATGTTAGCTTTTGAGAAAAGAAAGATTTTTATTGCTGAGTTCACACAGGAGACAGAAGGAACCGCTAAATCTTCCTCCCTGAACTGGGGTCTGCACAAGTTTTAAGTGTTAAGGAGAACAGGGTGGCATGTGGTAGACCTGTCAGAGTGAATTTCGATTAGAGGGTTTGGAGCTTGGCCAATGATGGTAGAGAGTGGAGAGGTGGGAGGAAGTGCAGAGGAATCCCAGTCCAGCAAGGTTTGGTTGGTCAGTTCTGTATTTGTCCATATTTTCCTTCTAGTCACTGGATCTTCTTTATTGAAGGAACTTTCCCCTTATAAAGTGGCCACATTTCTGTCACTTCTGTCGTTCTGTATCCTGGAGATTCTAGGTTCTGGGGTCAACATGGGGACAGGGGTGGCACATGCACAGGGTAGTCTCTGTAAATTGAGGACTATGTTAACCACCAAACTGCTTTGAGGGAACAGAACCAGTGTGTGTCTCAACAGCAAAAACAGTGACTGCTGACTCTGACCGGGTGCTAAGCGCATGCCCAGGAGCCGTGCTAACCACTTTGTGTGTATCAGTCCATTAGGCACGCTTCTGTTGAGAAGACTTTAACCTTGTAAATGAAGGGTCTGAATTTTCCTAAGATAATATACATTAAAAAAAATTTTAAATCCTCATTCAATGCTCCAACCGAGCCACCATTTTTAAATTAAATAATGTATTTCATGATGGAATTCTACTTTGTAGAAATATTGATACTATTTCTTCTTTTAGAGTAAACAGAAACAAAAGGAAGTGGGGGACAGGTGGAGGCTGGGCTATATTCATGCTCTGTTGATTGAGATCCCATTATCAAAGGCAATCTATTTTTCTTCCCATTTCCTTTGGTCTAAATTTCTTTATCTTGAAAAGTATGCTGCTAATGTTATTTTTGATTGACTATTGGTGAATTAAAGTAAAAATGAAAGCTGACTGAAAAATACATTGCTGTCCTAATTGCCACAGGTTTTTTCCAGCAGCTCTGCATCAGCAGCACAGCATACACACTGAGTTAAGTTCCCAGTAACAGAATCATGTGTTTGAGCCTTCACCCTCTCTCACTTGCTCCCAAATTTGAGCGAGTCCTGCCAAAATGTACAAGTAGTTGATCAGGGCTGCAGTTATAGCCTCCAGCATCTAGCTGGCCCAAAGTCCTAGTCCTGGAGGCTCATAATAACAGAAGAGAAATATTTTGGAATTAAGGTCAAAACCACAATTCCCACCCTTAATTATCTTTTGTATCTTCCTCAAATTATCACAGGCAAAATTTGCGGAGCACAGCAATGAAGAGCGTATGGGCATTTAATAACACATGCAAATAAGGTGCAGGGAGATTCAGATGGGCAACTTAACTGCATAATTCAGTATCCCAACTTAATATGATACAGTAAAAAAACCTTTTATCCTCACAAAGAATTCCAAAAT
Organism: Macrotus californicus; assembly: GCA_007922815.1. Lineage (NCBI taxonomy): Eukaryota > Metazoa > Chordata > Mammalia > Chiroptera > Phyllostomidae > Macrotus > Macrotus californicus. The sequence goes on along the minus strand of VMDR010036472.1, from coordinate 96 downwards.
TTTCTGTAGGTTGTTGATATTTTTTATTTGCTCCTAGTAAGATAGAAAGTGTCAATAAAGGTGTGAACACAGACATTTGATTTACACAGAATTGTA
>VMDR010036471.1:0-10485 GCA_007922815.1 Macrotus californicus | reverse complement strand
CTTATGCTTCTTATTCATTGTACCTTCACCCCCCATTTTTCCCCTCCCCCTCCCCATTGATAACCCTCCATGTGATCGCTATTTCTCTGGTTCTGTTCCTGTTCTAGTTGTTTGCTTAGTTTGTTTTAGTTTTTTTTTAGGTTCAGTTGTTGTTAGTTGTGAGTTTGTTTTCATTTTGCTGTTCATATTTTTTATTTTCTTTTTCTTAGATAAGTCCTTTTAACATTTCGTAGAATAATGGCTTGGTGATGAGGAACTCTTTTAACTTGACTTTATCTGGGAAGCACTTTATCTGCCCTTCCATTCTAAGTGATAGCTTTGCTGGATAGAGTAATCTTGGATGTTGATCCTTGCCTTTCATGACTTCAAATACTTCTTTCCAGCCCCTGCTTTCCTGAAAGGTTTCTTTTGAGAAATCAGTTGATAGACTTATGGGCACTCCTTTGTAGGCTACTGTCTTCTTTTCTCTTGCTGCTTTTAAGATTCTCTCCTTATCTTTTATCTTGGCTAATATAATTATGATGTGCCTTGGTGTGTTCCTCCTTGGACCCAACTTCTTTGGGACTCTCTGAGTTTCCTGGACTTCCTCAAAATCCATTTCCTTTGCCAGATTGGGGAATTTCTCCTACATTATGTTTTCAAATGAGTTTTCAATTTCTTATTCTTCCTCTTCTGTTTTTTGTTTTTAAATTTGAATGCCCCTATGATGTGGATTTTGGAAGGTTTAAAGATGTCCTGGAGGTTCCTAAGCCTCTCCTCATTTTTGTGAATTCTTGTTTCTTCATTGTGTTCTGGTTGAGTGTGTATTTCTTCCTTCTGCTCCAAACCATTGATTTGAGTCTCAGTGTCCTTCCCCTCACTGTTGGTTCTCTGTACATTTTCCTATATTGCACTTTTTCATAGCCTTCATTTTTTCCTCTAATTTGCAACTGTATTCAACCAATTCTGTGAGCACCAGTGTTTTGAACTGTGCTTCTGATAGGGTAGAGGAGTAGCATACAATTCACCCAGAACAGTCTTATTCTCTTTGTACTACATCTAACTCTATAGCTATGAGGAGATAAAGTAACAAGTATGAGAGCTATATATCCCTCTTCCTGTCCTAAATTTAAAGCCAGTTTCTCAGCAACCCTATAGCATAATCATAGACAAATAGAACTGGATTGAGAAAAGAGAAAGGTGACCCCATAAGACTTTCCACCTCAAGTCTAAAACACCCAGAAGAAAATGTGGAATAATATCCATCATTTGAATATTTAACATTTAGGAAATGGGTAGCAATATTTAGAAAAAACAAATTATAAGTAAAATTATTAATTTCTATCATATTTCTAACAAATATTCTGCTGTTTAACTGTGATTCCCTAATATGTCAAAAATAAGATTCACACAAGCCAAGTACATCCTCCTGTGTCTAAGCAGCAGAGCAATTTAGCTGTCACTTGAAATCCCCAGCTGTGAATACGCCTTGTCATTAGGAGGAATCCACCTTTGTAGGGGCGGCCGTCACAGTACACAGAGCCGAGGTGCCACTGAGTCTCACAGCCAGGGCGAGGATGCAGGAGCAGAGGAATTCTGAAGCGGGTTTTTAAACATTTATTTTTCAATGAAAAGATTGTGAGAGGTTCTTAGATATAAATGCTCACATTTGTAGCTTATGTGCCAAAAACTGTCTTTGGAAAAAATTCATCCAGAGTCATCAATTTTGAAAGATACGTCCTTTAAAACAGAGCATGCTGTTCTATCTCCTTGAAATCCTGTTAGCCTAGTGTTGATCCATGCATTATTTTCATGACTGATGGCATTTTTGTGACCAAAAGGAGGCAGTAAATGTTGGTATATGTTGCTTGATATTTGGCATTTAATATCTCCTTCATTATCCCAAATCTACTTTAATAGAACAATTGTAAAGAATACGTAAGATAACAAAAATTTTCTCCTACAGTGCCAACCACAATTCTCTTTTTTCCTTCTCTACACAGAAGAATATGTTGGGTTAATTTTTAAAAACACTCACTTCTTTACAAATAAGCAAACAAACATGAGACTTCTTTAATTGGTTAGAGAATGGCTTGATGCTCTGGAGCATGGATAATACCTCTAGAATGGAAGCATCCTTCATGCAAACACTGAGGAAGGGATTAGGCCTGTCCTCCAAATGGAGTTTCTGACAATTCCATACAGGCTGAGCAATGGTTGCTCCTGTTCCAACACACGGTGGTGGAGAAGGGGAAGGACCCTCCATCTGTTTAACTGTGTGAGAGATGCTGTAGCAGGTGCTTTACATTCGTCAAAAAAAGACACTGTATTCTGAATTCAAAAAAGAAGGCAACTAAAGCATGGAGAGTGAACAAGTTTGCCTAAATATTACTAAAAGTGTTTTGTTTGCATGTTAATATCTTATGAACATGTTCCTGCCCCCCGCCCCTACCATTTTGTGGACAATAGAATCTCAGACTGTATCTACATGGGTTTTTGTGGCTGACATTTCAGACTAGAATAATTTAGAGATAGGGCACAGTTAAGATGCTTTTCTAACTTTCAAGTACAGTATCTGTTCTATAGTCTGTGTTCCCGTGGTGTGGGGTGAGGTTTAAAAGCACAAAGGCCAGTAGGAAGTAGAAGAGAGGAATATCACATTCCCTGAGCAGGCAGGCAGCAGGAGGAGAGCAGGCCTCCTGCTTGCATTTCCTAAAGATCACCTTTTGTAAAGTTAAGCTGTCTGTGTGACATACAGCGTGAGCCTTACATTAACTTTTGAATGTTTTCTATCTTGAAACATGCATTTAAAATAAATCTTTACCTGCATAAATGTTCTCTTTGGATTAAAGGCTTAATCACTGCACTTTAGAGAGAGAGAGACTTTTCTTACCTTCTGGTTCCATTGTTACTGTGATTACAGCAACTCGTTAACTCAGTGGGTGTCGGTATTGATTATGACTTTTAGATTGCATTTTTTCTCATTAAATTTCTATCTAAAATGTCGGTAGATTGTCACTCTCAATAGGCGGCCACCTTGGAGTTTTTCCAAGATATTGGATTCATGGTAAGATGATGGCGTTCAAACTGACACTGGCAGTCACTAAGGAACCCCGACTTTTTTCCAACTGCAATGCGCTCTGTTTGGCAGACACAATATTATGTGTGGTCTTCTCTGCAGAATTAGTCATGGAAGTCAAGTACATACTGCAGGTACAATCAGCACCATCTAATTATCTCAAACTTGTTTGTCTTATGACTTTATTTAGCTGAGCACATGCATACGATAGTAACAAATTGGCTAATTCAAAATCCTGTCAACCGCAGGCAATTTAGTCATTGTAAATGGAGGCTGGTACGTTTTAGAGATTGTATCTACGTGACAAGCTAGCAGGTATGAAGAGGAAAGACAATAAGGCAAGAAACAGAAGCAGAATTTGATTTTTTTTTTCTTTAGGAGAAAACCCTATCAACGTATAAGAGTCTTTGTTTACTGTGTATATGAAACATTCAGTTATTTATATTGTTATAACCCATCTCTAATATGTTGTGAACTATATATCATTATAAAATACTAAGAGAAAGTGAGGTCAATGTCTCAGACTCACAGGAATTTTTTTTTCTTGAAAGAATCTCTATTGGTCAGTCAACAGACACTTTTATGCCTTTTATTATTCTCCATGGATAGGTACAACTAACAAGCCTATTAATTCAGCCCTGCAAGACACATGTGAACCTGGTGCATACGCAGATCTCGGTGCTCAGCCCAGCTTGAGGGCCCCAAGGTGGTGACTGCAGCCCTTCATGGGTGTGAATGGCAGGAAATGAGCAAGGGGAGTGTCCTCTGTCCTAGATGTTCCTCTCAGCTTATATCAGCGGTCTCACTGCCAGCCTCTTGCTAACTGTTAACATCTTTCACTCTCCTCTTGCTGCTTTCTTTATTAAAACCTATTTACTCACATGGGAAACCTGATGGGGACAGATCTTGAAGTGGGAGAGAGGCTTGTCTGAGGTGCTGTGCTAATCCTCCGAGGTAGAAATAGTATTTCTCCCAGTCCCAAGAGAAGGGCTTAGGGGATCTCCGTGGGGTCAGGCATTCTCAGGGCCCAGCCTCCATGTTCCCCTGTCCTGTTCCTTTTGTAACTCAAACTCTGTATTTCTGCCCCTGACCACACTATAGAGATAATTTTTCATTTAAAAATGCCAAACTTCCTAAGGGTAAAAATGTTAATTAGCAATTTTCCTGGGAGATCTTTAATTTATGTCATTCACTAGCATTTGTACATTTTCCAATGTAAATGTGTGGGCTGATGAATTATTTCACCCTAATTGTTTTGTCAAATTAATGACCTGTTTAGAAAATATATGTGCATAAGTTTTGAGAAAAACATGTTCTTTCCGATCAGTTAACTCTTTTTCTGGTAAGTTTTAGCTTGAGGATAACACATGGTGTGTTGAATACTTTGGTGCTTTGTTTAAGGTGTGCTCGGTGTAATTCCTGTTCATCTGTTATTAAACAAAACAGTGTACACTATAGTTCTAGTGGTGATATTTTAACAGAAGATATTTTATTTACAACCACATATGTTAAACGTTTGAGGCATGCACTTAATGTAATAATGAAAAGCTTTTCCCTCTTGCCTAGACCCCCACACCTGTGCAGTTCTGCAAATCCTTCTGATTGAAACTCCCTTTCCCACACCTTCTGAACATCTGAACCCTTTCCCTGTGCTTCTTAGAATTCAAATTCACTGCCAGCTAAATGACTGCTCTCAGCAACCTCTTCTTGAGTAACACCCTTCACCTTGTTTTCCCTGTAAACTGCCTCTCCCTACCTCAGGCTTTTGATTCCCTCAGAGTACTTTTCCCACACCCTCCTCCTACTGGGTGTGGATGTAGGTTAAAATGATCTCCTTTCTCTAAGTCATGTTATGACCCCCACTTCCCTCACATGCAGTCTGAAGCCTGTACTATTAATCTAGACCACCTGCTACCACTTCTTGGTATTGTCATTCTAAGAACCTTAAGCCACACTCCCTGAGTTTTTCAGTAGTCTACCTCCTTTTTTTTTTTTTTGTCACTTTCTTTAACACTTTCCTGTCAAAATGTATCATGATATCAATGTCTACACAGACTTCCAATAGCTCAACTTTTCGGGACCTTGACCCCTTATCCTCCAACGATGTAGCCTTCCATCCTTTCTTAGCAACGTATTCCCACTGTCACGTCCTAGAACTTAATAAAAGCTTTACTCTTTCCATTGAAACAATTTTGACCATCACACTCTCTGACAACTGCTCCTACTTCCCTAGTTTTCTCTTTGTTTTTTAAATACGAGCTTCAAGAATCATATAATTCTACCAGGACCTTCAAGCCATTGATTTCAAACTTGTCAGAATCCCATACCTTCATTGCATCCTTATATTTTCATTTATACAAGTTAGATCCCATAATCCATTTAAAAATCCATTCATTAGATGTAGATATCCCTTCTACTCCACTTTCCCTTTCTCTTTTTGCTATTCAAATACCATAGTAAAACTTCAACCTTTAGTTAAGCCCAACATTTCATCTACTCTGCACCTACCCAGCAGAAAGTGACAAGAAAATTTGAAAAATCATGCAGATTAATTTCATAGTAAGTTTATAACTAGTGCTCTCAAGTAGATTCCTAGAGTGCCCAGAAATTTCATATTTCTCTGGTCTACTCACTGTTCATTCTCTTACTTACTGAGTAAATGCTTACTGAGAAAATGGAAGCAGACCAAATGTAATTGTCTTCAGCCTCCCTCCCTCCCTACTCTCAGCACTCACACTACCTCCTGTTACTCTGTAGGAACCGTCTTAGACTACCCAAGGCCAAACATCCAATTTAGCACTGGATCTTGCACCCCCCTTCTGTTCAAAGTTATAGTTCCATTATTTCTAATCATCTTTTTGTGTTTGTTTGTTTCCCTTCCCATAGTCCCATCAGCTCACCAATATGTTTAAATTTCTCCCTCATGATAAACAAAATCAGACAAAGCAAAGCCATCCCCCAAATTTCACACTGCCCTTGACCACTACTCTCTCTCTCTGTTCTCCTTTACATCAAAACCCTTGAAAAGATTTGTTTTTTTAATCTCTTGACATCTCTAGTACTCTATTTGTCTTGTTTCTTTTTTCTTCACATTTTTTAAATTGTTGTTCAAGTACAATTGTCTCCATTTTCCCCCTACCACTCCCCCCAACCCAGCCATCCCCACCTCACACCCTTGATCCTACCCCCCTTGGGCTTTGTCCATGTGTCCTTTATATATGTTCCTGAAAACCCTTCCCCTTTTCTGCCCATTATCCCTTCCCATCTCCCCTCTGGTTACTGTCAGTTTGTTCTTAATTTCAATGTCTCTGGTTATATTTTGCTTGCCAGGTTGTTTTGTTGATTAGGTTCCACTTATAAGTGAGATCATATGGTATTTGTCTTTTACCACCTGGTTTATTTCACTTAGCATAATGCTCTCCAGTTCCATCCATGCTGTCACAAAGGATAGGAGCTTCTTCTTTCTGCTGTATAGTATTCCATTGTGTAAAGGTACCATAGTTTTTTGATCCACTCACTTACTGATGGGCACTTAGGTTGCTTTCAACTCTTGGCTATTGTAAATTGTGCTGCTATGAACATTGGGGTGCATAGGTTCTTTTGAATCGGTGTTTCAGTGGTACTCTTCCAAATCTGATCTAATTTAGGTAATAAATGATTTTTTTTTAAGGTGAGCAATGATTTTCATTGATGTCAAATGCATGTTACTATATCTGGTGGTCATTTCTCATTCCCCTTCTGACCTACCAGCACTATCTGATAAATTGATTACTTAGCCTTCTGAGACCTTCCCCACCTGTGCACCTTGAACAATCATTTATGATGTTTGAATAGGAGAGTGATATAATCAAAGTTAATTTGAGGAAGAATCACCTTGACAGACCAGAACTAGAGACAAAGACAGGCATAAGGAATTGCAGTCATTAAAGGGATGGATAATGCTAAAAATAACTAGGGTAGTGCTGATGTAAAAGTAAAGAAAGAAAAGGATAGAAGATACTTTAAAAATGTAGAATTAATGCAAATTGCAATGGATTTAATATTAAGCTGCAACTAAAATGAAAATATATATTTGTAGTAATAAGAAACAGCCCCCTGCCCTAGCTGGTGTAGCTCAGAGGATTGAGAGCGGGCTGTGAACCAAAGGGTCGCTGGTTTGATTCCCAGTCAGGGCACATGCCTGGGTTGTGGGCCAGGTCCCCAGTGGGGGGCATGTGGGAGGCAACCACACATTAATGTTTCTCTCCCTCTCTTTCTCCTTCCTTTCCCCTCTAAGAATAAATAAATTAAATCTATAAAAAAAAGAAACAGCCACCTAAAATCAGTGGCTTATGATAATACACATTTATTTCTTACTTACAATACATGCAGACTTATGGGTTGGCTGCTGTGGCTTGACTTGACTTGGTCTTTTCCTATTCCTGGACTCAAACTGAAGGAGAAGCCTTGTATGGAGTATCTTTTCTTGAGACAGAGAGTAAGACGGAGAGAGCTGGCAGAAACTTGCCGTGCTCCTGAACGGATGTGGCATATGTCGTATCTGCTTACATTGCATTGGCCAAAGCACATCATGTAGTCAGAGTCGAAATCAAAGGGACAGACGTGTATAAGCCACAGAATGGAAGAGGAAAAAAATATTTCTGAACAGTAATGCCATTCAATATGATGATGATTCAAACTAGTTTCTGTACTTTTAAGTGACTGAAAATAATGAGCAGCAGTAGAAAATCTGCCCTGGCTGGTGTGGCTCAGTGGATTGAGTGCGGGCCTGCAAACCAAAGGGTTGCTGGTTCGATTCCCAGTCAGGGCACCTGCCTGGGTTGTGGGCCAGGTCCCCAGTGGGGAGCACATGGGAGGCAACCACACATTAATGTTTCTTTCCCCCTCTTTCTACTTCCCTTCCCCTCTCTCTAAAAATAAAAAAATAAAATCTTTAAACTTAAAAGAAATAGAAAATCTAGTAGAAAAAATGGATTTGGGAAGGAAGAAGACAAATTCAGTAAGAAACGTGTTGTGTGGGTCTGAACACCCAGGAAGAGATGTCAGGCAGTCAATTTGAAATGGAACACTGGCTCAAAGGAAAAAGGTCAGGGATGGAGATTTTTCATAGAGATAAGAACAGATCATTTGGGAACACTTACATTTGGGTGAAGGAGAGAGCAGGATATAACTATAGGGAGAAGAGTTACAGAATTCACAAATTATAAAAATCCAAGCTCAAGTGTTTAGTAAGATGTATCCTGATCAAAATACGAATTGGTTGTCCACTATTAAGTTGCTCAAACTCATTCAGCCACAGGTTCTGACTTCTGTGAATTCATCAGAGACAACATGGCATAGATATTAAAAATACAAGCTCAGGAATTCAAGATATGGATTTACCTTGCTCTCAACCATTTTGTAACTCTCTGAGATGGGGCAAATTACTTCCCTTCTCTAAGCCTGTTTTCTTTTCTGCAGGATAGTAGCAGTAACATTTACTTCGCAGGATTGTTGAGAAGCTAAATGTGATTATGCCTGTAAAATGTTCAGACAGCTCTTGGCTTGTTTTAAATATTGAACTGGCATTAGTATTGCTACCCGCATTACCGAAAGGAAAGTTTGACTCTGGCTTTGTGTACCTTTGCTTTTCTTAGTCTTTCCTTGAAGCATATGTTCTTTATTTATTAGTGTTAAAAATTTTTTTGACAGCTTAACAAGAATGCCTAGGATGTGTATTATTAGCCAATTATGTGAAAAAAGCAAATAGGAGTAAATTACAAAATTTATGCAACATTTTGAGTAACAGTGCATTTATGGGGATTCATTATGCACAAATGCTTCCTTCTTGTTCCTTGCAAGAGTACGGCTATGAGGCATGCATGTTTATTGCTATCAATGTTTTTATCACAGTGAAAGTATGAAAGACTGTTTGGACAAAGTTGAGTCTATTTATCTTTAACTTTGTAAGCTGTTATGCCTAATGAGAAGTCATATGATAATGAGAAACTTTTTAAAGGGATTGAACAGCTGAGAAGGGACAATTCCATTTAGTTTGAAGTATAAATGATGGCGACCCCTGAAAACTGGCCAGAATTAAAAACGTGGAAAGCTATGTCTGCTTCACTGTCAGTACTTCTGCCGCCCACTGGTGGCCGTGCCTCACTTTGCGTTTTGTCCTCTGCTGGTGCTTCTTTCCCACGGAGCTGAGATGGCCAATGAGAGAGACCTGTGTGTTGGGGTTGGCCTGGCTTCACCGGCCATCTTTCATACTAGTCAAAAAAAAAGTTAATCTTTAGTAGAGAAGATTCTCTTCGTGACTCCCACACCCTTTCTTACTTTGTAATTCACCGCCTTTGAAGACAACAGTTGTCAATGAAATAGTGTGTGTTCCAGAGCGTACAGCCCGTATTGCTCTTTTAGTCTGTCTTGTGGTTTTCCTGTGAAATGGTTTTTGGTATTTATTTTCTGTTAGCATCACTAGACACGTGTTCGACTGCAGGGCTGAAGAAAACCCAGACTCCCTTATGAGGCTTACAGATGTTGTGGAATTAAAGGAAATTAGCTTCAGGTCTGGCAGTGATTTTTCTAAAAATGGTTCTGTTGATCTTAATGAATTGTAGATTTTTTTTTTTTTTTTTGCTAAGCTGCCAAGATTAATAAATCATCTCTGAGAGCTGATTTTTTAACAGACCGTGACATGATGATCTAATTCCAGAAATCAAACTTTCAGTGGCAAATCAACAGCCTCAGGGAGGATTAGAGGTTATGTTGGCATCCACATGTGTATTCTGTCCTGTACTGCAAAGATGAGTTTGGAAGTTATTTGATGCATTCGTAAAGAATCCCAAAGCTTCTATACATCATCAGTGTAACCTCCCCCAAATCTCAATGCACAGCCAAGAAATGGGCGCTTGGAAGGTAGGGTGGTGATAGGTGAGATTTAACATGCAGTTTTATGTTGTTTGACATTTTTAAAACTTTGATGACAGCAATGTTAGTGGATGGTAAATAATCTAGCAATGTCCAAGTAGGTTTATCAGAACGTGTAAGGTCTCATCTTCTTACCTGTTTCTATAAATAATAGATTATAAATGCAGCCACTGAAGTGAATTGTATTCTTTTGAATTTTTCCCCTGTATTGTAGACAAGGAATGTTTTTGAATAAAGTAGCTAATTATTTTTATAGTCCTAGAAATAGTTGATATTTAATAAGAATATATTTATTGCCTGAGTTTAAAAGATAAACTCCTAACAGAAGATTAATTTGACCATTCACTTATAGATCAACATGATTAATATGAACTATTATTTTTTTTGTTGCATAAGCAATAGAACATCATGAAAAGCTTTGGCTGAAGAGAAAAAATCCCCATCTCTCAAAGCACAATTTGTCACCATTTTTTCTTGTCTTTCTCCATAACATATTTCTTTCTACTTATTTATGG
>VMDR010036470.1:0-10485 GCA_007922815.1 Macrotus californicus | reverse complement strand
CATTGTATATAGGACAATGACATCTCAGTCCCCTTCAAAGTAGGCACCTTGGAACTTCACACAGTTATCCCAAGCACCATTAGCTGCCCACTGTATTTTTTGAATCTCACTGATGATCTGAAATCCCTTCCCTTTCAAAGGTGATTTTAATTTTGGGAAAAGCCAGAAGATGCAGGTCACCAAATCTGTGCTATAGAGGGACTGAGTCACCTGGATGATGTGATGTTTCACCAAAAAACTTTGCACAAGACATGATACACGAGCGGGTGCATTGTCGTGAAGCAGCCAATCACCAATTTCACAGCTAAGAATGGTAGCTGTGGCCTTCTGAATCACCTGAATGTTTTCCACAGAGGAATGTTCAAGCTTAATGAAAAATGTGATGCAAATTCATTGTTCTACTTGCTCAGTCACTTTGAATGAAACGGCCACACAGTACACATGCTCACTCTACTACAGCTACTGTTCCCATTGAATAGTTCAGAGAAGTCCTTTTCACACATGCGCATTCTAGTACACTCTCCTTGGCTGCCAGGTAACGTCAACATCGCTCACACTGTTCCCCTTGTACTAACAATGGCTAGACTTTTTCTGGACAGACCTTGTGTTTAAAATCAGAATTTGGTGTTGTATTTAACCCATACTTGTTGCAAGCAGATATGACCCATTTCACAAAATAAGTTAGTTGTTACATTTTTCTAAATAACAGATTTTAAGAAATGTATTTAATTTGCTGCTGGCTTCGTTACACATACATAGCAAGGTTTGGAAAATGACATTAATTTTGAATTTGCAGTTAATTTGGATAGAAGCAAATTTGAGATTAGAGTTTATAAATATGATTACTTCCTCTGAGAAGTTACTTAATCTTAAATACCATGGTTTTTCTTAGAAAAATGCTAATGAGGTTTACTTATATATTTACTTATTACAACTTTATTCCACAGATTATCTGACATGATGCTGATTACTGTATACACTTAAAATTCTCTGTTTATAAATTTGATTTTATATTTTTGTAATTTTTCTACAAGTTTAAAATCAAGACTAACCATAAGGAAATCCTGAATATCTTCAGAAAAGACCATGACCAACTTTCATGCACTGGGTAAGGAGGTAAGCGCCACTGTGAAGATTTCCTTCCCCCATTTTCCCCATTCATTCACCACCATGCTATATGCAGGGCCACTGCTCTACCTTTATCCTGTTTCTGACTTTGAGTAAGACAATGGAGATACAAAACAGTTAAGATATTCAATCACATCTCTGAAAAGAATTCACCAAGGTGCAAGGACACAGGAAACTCCACAGGAAAGAGGAAACTTCCATCTTCCTGGGTTTCACAGTATATTTTTATCTCTTCCTTATGCTTCTATAAATCTTACTTCAAAGCAGGGTTTCTCATCTTAACATCACTGACTTCATGGGTTGTGTGAATCATTAGTTGCTGTGCACTGGGTCTATTATGTGCATTATGTGCTGCTTTTTAGCAGCATCCCTGGTCTCTACCTATTAGAGGTCCAGAGTCTCATCTCCAGCCATGACTATGAAAAATGTCTTTAGACATTGCAAAGTGCCCCTGTAGGGCAATATGATCCCCAAGAATGTGTTCAGATAGCTCAAAATTAGATAGTTCTCTTGCTTTTCCTATGCTTTGGGGTTCTATAATATTTCTATAATTATATAACAAAAACAGTGTCACACTGTAATCTATCATACAGAGCTTCATGTGTAGAAACTTTTGATCAGCGTTTTAAGAAAAGTATTATGTTTGTAAAGGCATAATAAAGTTGCATCTTATAGACTATAGGCAAAAAGGCTAACAATAAATCTGATTACAGGTATGCAGGCACTCACACACAGAACTTGTATTTTTGGAATTGCTCTAAGAATGCAAGATAATCAGGCTAATTACTGTTTGTCACTGTTTAGACTTACAATCTCCAAAGCAGAACCGCTAGACACATGTGCATATAGAGCACGTGATACATGGTCAGTCCAAATTGAGATGTGATATAAGTGTAAGTACACACTGAATTATGAAGTCTTAGTATAAAGAAAAATGTAAAATGTCTTATTAATGATTTTATATTAGATACATATGGTAGTGATATTATTTTGGGTATATTGAAGTGATGGTTTTACTTATCTGTCAACTTGGCTAAATTGCTATCCCAAGTCATTCAAATGAACACTAATCTAGGAGTTGCTGTGAAGATGCTTTGCAGAAGTAATCAAAATCCCTACAATGGGTGTCCAAGCTTTCGGTGCCTCTGGGCCAGACTGGAAGAAGAAGAGTTATCTTGGACCACACATGAAATCCATTTTGACTGAAAATCACAAAAAAATTGCATAACATTTTAAGTAAATCAATTTTGCGTTGGGCCACATTCATAGCCATCCTGAGCCGCATGACCCCAGAGGCTGCATGTTGGACACCCTTGCCTAACCCATTGATGTTAAATAAGAAAATGATTCTGGGTTGTTTGGATGGGGTTGTCTGATTCCATTGAAAGGCCTTGAAAACAGGCCTGCAAATTCCCAAGGAAAAGAAAGAAATTCTCTTTGTGGACATCAGTTTGGTCCTTGCCCATGGGCTCAGTTTCCCTGTGATTTCCTTTCCTGACACTTGGCCAGTTCCCACAATCATATAAGCCAGTTCCTTGTAATAAATGTCTTAATATATAAATACATTGGCATGATTTCCTACTGGTTCTGCTTTTCTGGGTTAGCCCTGATATCCTGACTGGATTAAATATGTCATTAAAATTAATTATTATTATACTTTTTTACTTTTTTAATGTGGCTACTTAAAAATTTTAAATTACATATGTGGCTCACAATTCATTACTATTGGACAGTGCTGGTCTAGTCCTTATGTGTAGGCAAATGATCTTTTTAACATCTTAGGTCATCCACTGGGTTAAATCTTTTATAAGTGAATTGAAAAACTAAACTTGGAATTTTCCCCTGCCAAACTCATCCTGCTCCCTCTCTTCTATTCAAACCAACAAAGACAGTGGAGAAAACTGGTCCCTGGTGTACTTTAGGCCGAAAACAGAAGTATATTGTCAAAGACTGAGAGTGAGTGGTCTTTGGATATGCTAAGGAAGACAACTTTAAGAGATGATTTCTTACTCCATGTAGAGATAAATTTGAATACAGAAAAGGGATGCAATATTGTAAATTAAAATGTTATGTGAAATGGTACATTTATTATGAGATGAGACTACCTCAAAATCATCATTTAAAGTGATATTTTTCCTTGAGAGGTGGGGCGTGTGTTTGTATTACACAGACATCTGTTGACCACCGAGAAGAATAAAAGAAAGATTATGGAAATCACACAGGAGGATCAGATCTGAGTTAGAATCTTCAGCAGAATTCAGAGCTGAAAACATTCTGCCTGGATAATTCTGTCACAGCCCCGTTGTCTATCTTATTCTGGGAAAATCCACTGTTTGGACGGCAGTCTATGGCACCAGACATTCTGTGTTGTTCCATGCCGGTGTTCTCTGCAGGGTAGGTGGAAGCTTGCACATCAGAGAACAGAGAAAAGAAGCAGTAGCCAGTGCTTCCTTGAAGCTCCTTAGCACTCTTGCGTATGCAGCAGCCTCCTGTCAAAAGGGAAGGGCTCTAGACTGTAACCACTACTGAAATAAGCAGGGGTCTATCCTGGAAGTAACAAAATAAATGAGAGAAGACGAGTCTCAAAAAGACTGGGGTCATCCACACCGCACAGGAAAAGGCCAGGGAAACGCTTTCCTTCCATCATTTCCCAAATGCATGAAGGGAAGATCACCCTAAAGTGGAAGGGAAAGCCTGGCAGGCTGGTTACACTTTCAAAATAAGTTTTGCATTAGGAAAAACAAACATAAAACTGAAGAAGAATTAAACTGAAAAAATGACAACATATTTCAGAGCATTGATTGTTTCCTCTATGGTAAATGAGTGGACACAACCCAGTTTTGTCACTCAGACCAATCTCTAAAATAAAGCCCAATTTTTATTAGTTTTCTGATTCTGCACTTCAGCCTAACACAAACCAAGATAACCCTAGTATTCTGGGCATATCCACTCAGGTTTTTACAAGTAGGGGCTATAGATTAACACACACACACACACACACGCACACACACACACACACACACATCTCTACAGCTCAGAATGAACAGAAATATGGTGACATTCATGAGCACTTTTTTAGCAGGAACATCAACTGATTTTTTTAACCGATGATCACTTAAAGACCATTAATATTTTTACAGAAGCAAGTATAGACAAGCACAGCTAACCCTATAAAGGCACACCCACATCTACATTTCTTTTCTCATAGAATACAAAAGAAATTCATTTCCAATGATTCAAACTTAAAAATGAAATGTCTCCCTGCATGTTTTTTGGCCACATTGCATTTTCTTTGGGGACTGAACTCCACCACTGGTGTCACTGTGTGTGGCGATCAGATGTCTGAAGAATCTAGTAAAGCCTCTACACAATGTGCCAGCTCTCTCTCCTTACACTTCATCCAGGAAATGATGACCATCCAGACGCCTGTCCAATTGCGTAACAGCATGCTACCAATTTAGATTTCAGAAAGACACGTTTTTCATAAGCAGATGCTGCCTGATTTGTCACTCTCAGTGGCTATTGTCAGCTAAAAATCATTTGTGTGAGAACATAAAATTAAATGTAAAAGAATGAAGTCTGTAAAGTAGAAATTTATTGCCCTATGGCTTTCAGCAAACTTCTAAGGAAAATAAAGTTTCTCATGTATGTTAATACAAACTTCTAGTTATTTAATAATTTTCATAGACAGATGAATGCTTCCACTTTGTAAAATGACAGCAATGTATGACATCATAAAGTTGTGTTCAACATCCTGACATTCTTTAAAAATAGTTCACCTGAATATGAACCAATCCTGGACACAGGAACAAAGAAGGTCAAAGCAGTCACTATTTAACTGCAAATATGTGTGCTTTGTGACTAGGTTAGAGTCCAATGCCCCTAGAAATGCATAAGTCTCCGTATCCGATACTGGTTAGAATCATAAGCCATTTAGGTAACAGTAAAGCTTAAATATTGTTTCGTGGCTTACAAGGTCCAAGATGCTCTCGGTGGCCTGAACTGGAACTTTTAGGTGTAAGGGGGGACTTCCAGGGCTTATAATGGGTGCTACATAGTTCATGGGAACATACAATGACTCAGTGGACCATAGATTTTCAACTAGGGAGCCACAAGAATTTTTAAAACATGCAATACCTGACTATTTAGTCAGGGGCACTGACCTCTTTTCCCTTAAATTGTCCAATTAAAAGAAAAAAGACAAGAGCCAACACAACAATAACCATCCGATGTGAATGAATGAAAATAATATTTAATTTTTTGTCACATTAGCAAAAAGTATATTTTTGGTGTGCCTCAGAATTTTGGTAATTAGTTTACATGTGCCACGAGATGAAAAAGGTCGGAAATAGCTGCAGTAGACAAAATTTTTAAAATGTCTCCAAATCAGAAGTGAAGATTTCTTTCATTGCCTTGGTTCTCCTTCATCATCTTCAGGCTATTTAATTCTATCAAAATGTGTTCTTCTAAGCTCTTTGTCTCCCATGGGACCAACAGCAATCAGGGATCAACCGATTTTCCCGAGACTCTGAGCTCAGCTTTCATATGTATCTCTTAAGAGAGGCCACGGGTACAAAAAATGAAAAGATCACTAGCAACAGCAATCAAGGGGACTGAAATTAGTGAAAAAAGATTGTGCTAAATGATTCTTCAAAATAAGTTTATTTCATAGTGAAGTCTTTTTGAGTTGTTTTGTTACATGACATGCATTTTGCTTATGATAAATAGTTTTTCTCTACTTTCAGCCAGAACAAAGCTTATTGGTGAGTCGGCAGTTTGTAATTTTAAGACTTACATGGACAGTTTAAAACACACACTTTTTCTCTGTCATTATGATACACTGTTAATAAATGAAAATTATTATCAATCAAGATTTTAAAATGACAGACTCAAGAAGTTAAAAGGATCATCTCTGTCACCAAGGCAACCATCCTGATTCTTTTTGATGTTAACCCAGTTTATTAAATTGTTATGAGGGTTGTGAATTTCAAAGAATGCCTTTTCTCATCATGTTTCCTATATCTATCTCAGAGGCGCCAGACAATATAAAATGCCCACTTATACTCTTCCTCATTTCAATGTTAAAAATTCAAATTATTTATTCATTTGAACATAGAATCTCTATTTGTAAGATTTTGCCAATTGTGATTAGGATATAAAAGTTTAATTACAATAAATAACCAAGCAAATATTTTTATCATTTTCATGGATAATTAAGAAATGCTAAGTGGATATATTTTATTGAATTTTCACTCTTTTAGATAAAATACCAAATGATGTGCAGGTCTTTGTATTTTCCATGATTTTCCGACAATTTTTCCGATATGCTGTTACACAAAAATTTGGAGGAAAGTGCACTACTGACCAACTGTGACTGAAGAAAACAAAGAGGAATATTTTCTCCCCTCAAAGCACCCAGTTTTCTTGGGATCAGAGGGCATACACTTCAAAATACTGAGGGCAGTTTCCTTGAGGGATATTGAATACGACAAACATAAAAATGGTTTGGGCCTTTCTTTTGTTGGGTTTGATTGCTTGGTAAATTGTATAACATAAGCTAAACTCTTTCAAAAAAAGCAAGTCTCAACATTGCACACTATTAACCTTACAAAAACTTTTAAAATAAATATATCCATTCAATCTCATTTTGCCATTAATTTAGTAATCTCAGATTAATCTGTTTTTCCTCCTCAAATTTTATTTTCTCCATTATAAATAAGATGCTATTTCCTACAAGCTCATAATCATACAGAGGTATGATTTCAAACAATACCTTTTAGAAGGTATCCACTGGTGGAGTTTAAGTTTGGATCAGGTTTTGCCAGTGTTAGTATTTGTGTTTCATACTGGATGATTCGCTAGACAAGATCAATGTGGCTGAACATCAGAATCATCTGGGGAGATTTTAAAATCTATTCCTGAGCTGCAGTCCAAACTTAATCAATTACTGTAGTCTCTCAGAGTGAGGAAACTTTCAGAGCTCTCCAATTTAAATAAGCTCTCAGGTGGTTTTAGAACCACAGTCAGAACTACTGTCTAGACCGATGTTTCTCAAAATTTAATGTGCATTTGAGTCGCCTGGGGATCTTCTTAACATGCAGATTCTGATTCAGTTGGTCTAGATGGAGCCTGGTTCTGCATTTCTAAATCACTCTCAGAAGATGCTAATGTGGCTGTTCCATGAAGCATTCTTTGAGTTGCAATACAAATCAAGGACAGTCAACTACATTGATTTTGCTGAAATACTTGAGAAAGAGAAAAGGCTCCTCTCCTGGGTTTCTAAAGTAAAAAAAAAAAAAAAGAGAAATGGCCTCAAGGGTCAGGTGATAGTAATTGCCACCAAGAGAGGGTAACCTGCCTGAGAATTCAGCAAATGAAGCAGATGAACAAAGTGAGGTCAGGAACAAAGAAAGAGCATATACTAATGGCATTATTACAAAACCTGTATCTAGACATCACTGAGGTCAATTTCACTCTTGCATCTCCCACTCATTTGAACCAATAAAGTATCTTCTCCACAAAGCTTGTTTGAAATTGATTCTGGTCATTTGTGAACAAAATAATTCCAATTAAGACATCATTTGAATCTGATGCACAAGAGTTGAGAACCGCTGGTGAGTTTTGTGCTTTGTTTGTTTTTAAATTTATTTTCCAACAAGATTTTCTAAATGAAAATACCTAATATGGAATAGGTAACATGTTAAGCCATCTGTATTCATCCAGCACCTTAGTTTATCAAGATTTTGAGAAAGGAAACAGAGGTGGTGAGAAGAGTCTAGAACACATTAGACTTAACAGCTTTTAATTCATACACATTTCAATTCCTTATTCGATTTTACTTACAGATAAGAACGTAGCTGCACTGAGATTATTCTTGCTCTAACAAGAACTACTTAAAATGGATGGGCCTGAATTGACTCATCTCAGATAGCCTCTTTATTCCCCTTGAGGTTGGTGCCAAAATTTGATTTCTTGCCTTCTTTGGCCTGTTCCTTCAGTCTTTGGTTTATCCATTATTATCTGCATCATCGTGGTTCTAGGTTTCTTGCCTTGATGGAGACAAGCTCCTTTTAGTAGCACGTGGTAACTACAGTTGCCTGACACAGTGGATCCAAAATTCACAACTGCAACTACTTGGGAAGTACATCTCTGGATCATTCGCCATATCTCCCTTTACCTCTGCCTCATCAGCCATTTTCTTTTTATTCTTATTTATTCTACTACCGTTGTCCCAAATTTTGTTCCCTTTTGCCCCCTTCCACCCAGCTCACCCCTCTAGCCCACAGTCAATCACCTTTTCATTGTCTATGTCCATTGCTTTATTCATTCATGTTCTTTGAATAGTCCCTTCCCCTTTCTTCCCTCATTCCTCCCTCCCCTCTCCCCTCCTACAGCTATTGGTCTGTTCCATGTTTTCATCCTCAGCCTTTTACATTCTTGACTCCACCTCCAAACCCACTTCCCATTCTCCCTGGGCTACGCTATCCTGTTACCACTGATCAATATTGGGAAAGACAAGCAGAGGATAAAGCACTGAGTTCATCATGCAGCCCGAGGGCAATATACAACAGTGTGGTTGTGAAGCTGAGTTCTGTTTTAGACTTATTTAGGAAGGTCCAAACCAATGTATCTTCTTCAAAATGTTACTAAGACCTACTGTATTTTGCTGTGTATAATGCTCACTTTTTTTGCACAAATTTTTGAGAGAAGAATAAGGATGAGCATTATACATGGGTAGTACATGAAATACCTTGTATCTGTTCTTGCGTTCTTGCAATTATTTGTTACATAAAATTTCTTGTACCATCGTATGTTCAGAAATTAATGCTAAAACTCCTTTATAATACAAAAAACAAGTATCTAAATATAAATGAATAAAAATTGGATTAAAACATTAAAACAAATGATTTTTTTCCTGAAAGTTTGGGCCAAAAATGTGGGCGTGCACTATACACGGGAATGCATTATACATGGCAAAATATAGTACCTCACAACAAATATTCTCAGGCTGTGAATTTTAATAAGTTTAGTCACCTTTCCATTCTTCCTCCTTTTCTCACCCACTGTATTTTTTGGACACTTAATATTCGGCGTGGTGTAATCCACTGAAGCTGCCAGCACAGATGGATGCAATGAAATCTCTCGCACGTAAACTTATCCATCTATCTTACTCTTGATGACTCGATGCAATCTTTTCAATGGCCTAATCTGAAAGTCTTGAATATTTATGATGCTCAAATTTCCTGACTCTTTCTTATTCACCCTGACTACAAAGAGATATTGTGGATTTCAATAAAGCGAGAAAAACACACAATGAAAGAACTGAGTTTAAATTGACTGGGCCCTTGTTGACCTGAGAAGCTTTAGGACAATTTTAAGACACAACTATAAGGAGGGTGTAATTTGTTTTGCTCTAAGTAGAGAAGAGACTCTTCCTCTGCCATTGACATGCATCCGGTAAAATCTTACAGAATATCAGCCTTTGTGTTTGGGTCCTCCTGTTCAAGCTTAGCGACAGATAGCTCCTTATTTCAAAGAGCAATAGTCAGGAAGCAAGGAAATTCAACATAATGCGGAATGCAAAGGGGTCTCTGGATCTTTCCTCTAAAGCAAGAGATGATTTAACATATAAGGATATCATGCCCCTAACTGAAGACCTAGTTTTTCCTCCCAAAAAACTGCTAACATCTGAATGACTATAACTATTCTTTCTTAACTTTAAAACTAGATGTCAGAAAACAACATTATGGAATTAATTTCTTGTTAGGAGACTATTATTGTCTCCTAAAATTACACTGTTCAAAGGATATAAATGCCATCATGATCATTCTTATATAGACTTATGGACTGAGGTTTCAGATAAATATATTGATTATGCTGCACTTGGAAACATTAGTACAAAAGATTCAAAAGCTATATATCCAGTAAAGAATTATGCTTTCTGTGAATGTTTACGGAAACTGAAAAGTTGGCATTATTTAAATTTTAAGGTAGAAAATTGAAAGCAAAATCAGATTCAATTTGTGAGAAATCAGTAATTTATTTGAAAAGGAAATAGAAAAATACTAAGATGCTTATGCTGAATAGACATTTAACTTTGCTTTAAGAATACTGGATTCTGTGTGTGTGTGTGTGTGTTTGGTGAACCTGGTTTTACCTTTGACTTTAAGTGTTTATGAATAATTAAGTAAATTAAAATATTTTTCTGAAAAATAGAGTTTATATTTTTGCAATTCATCTTTATTCAGTTCAGTTTGTACATTATCACCTCATGGAAAGACTTGCCTTCATCATCATCAAATATGTAATGCCCAAACTGTTTTATCTCTTTTCTATATCATTGCTTATTTATTTTTC
>VMDR010036469.1:0-10471 GCA_007922815.1 Macrotus californicus | reverse complement strand
GAGATGGAACTTGAAAACTGAAAATATGGAGCTATTGTGCATCTGTGATTTGCAATCAATATTTTAGCATTAGTGCTAGAAATTGGAATCAATATTAATATTTTAAAAACAAGACAGCCCCTAACATCTTATGGGTCTCTTTCCTCATCTGCAGGAATCAAGACTTGCAACTAACAAAACAATTTTTAAGACAGAGAAGAAAGAAATGGCTGCTTTCCCAAAAGACTTTGCTAGGCAACAGCCTCTATATGCGTGATATGCCTGGGCCGTTCAGAATTACAATGAAAAAGGAGAGGCACTCCCTTACGATATATGGGAGTTGACTAACATTGCATGATTGAGATTTAAATAAGGACAGTTATATAATGAAAAAGTCAAGCTACTGTGGCTCCTCAGCAAAAAAGAATAAGACTAGAAGAATAATTTGGTACACCAGGAAAAGAAAGCTACTAATGATTCACAAATAATAGTTAGCAAAGGAAAGAGTCTGGTTACGCAAACGTAGCCAGGTGGATTTTTGTGAAGAGCCAAAATTTGGGGGATGGACATACTCATCTTATATCTGCTATCAATTGACTGTTACTCTCGGTTCTTTCACTCCTCTTCAGTTACAAAACACAACTCAGGAACAGCTAAGAAGGGGGAGCCTTAAAAATGCTACCTCCAAAGATGAAACCAAGAGGAAAGACTCTGAAGGGGGGCAGAGGAGTTTGAGATTTACAACTAGGGGTCAAGTTAGGGAAGAGAGCCTACTGGTTTAATCAAACCCGGTTAATGACTGTGATGGAAAAACAGGACATTGTTATGATGGATGTGCACCCAGGGTAAGGCATGGGATCTAAAAACATCAAGTCTGTGCATGCTGCTGTCTGAATGGGATTTTCAGAGAAGGTGAGATCATCAGCGATGGGTATGGGCAGGGACACGCTAGACTAAAGGCAAAGACAGTGGCTACTGCTTGCACTTTAGAGTGTTCAAGTGACTGGATCTTGGGTCTGATAGTAGGTTAGGGTTCTCTGCCACAGATACAGGGAGCTGGGGAAAGCAACTAGAACTGATAGGATGTGCAGAGGTTCTCAAACCTCCCCACCCCCTGCTTTTTACTACTGTGTCCATTTAGGACGAAAGATCCCTCAATTGAACTACCCCCATAAACCCTCACTTTCCAGTGAGAAGAGAACTCAGTAGAACTCAGTGATAACAATGAAGCAAAGTATAGGAAGAATGAGTAACTGGTATTCGAACCATAATGCACATATTCTTATGTTAAGATACTTGAAAATTACAGGCCAAAATTCAGTTCATACAAATACGCATTACTATTCGGTGGAGGGTTAACATAATAAATCACAACAAACTAAACTGAGAGCACCAAATTAAAGTCATTTATTATATAAGCCAAGAACTACAGCAATGGAAAACCACAACCAAGACGACATTGATGGTGTCTGAGAAAGAATTCCTCCTAAAAACTCTGGTAATCCTAACTGCTCCAGGGGGAACTTCGCTTGCCTGCCAACTGCAGTTCAGCAGCCAAATTTCTTACTAGAATACTGAAACAGCATGCTCAGTAACTCTAATAACATCTTGTTTTATGAGAACTAATATTAATGACCATTAATGATGCACTCATAATACTAGTAAGTAGCCCTTGGTTTTTCTAAAAGATAATGAATGAGGATCATTTACTTTAAAGAGCTCAAGTCAAGGGATAAGGAGAGGAGCATTATGGCCACAATCATAAATCACCAGCAAACTACTAGGCGTTGTCATGTTCAAGGATACAGCACGCTGTGCTGACAATGTGCTCTGGAGAAGGAAGCTGTGCAGGTGGAGACGTGGAGTGAAGTCTCCAGCTTGTCCCTCCTTCAGACACTCTTTCATGAGGCAACTCTCCCCATTAAAAAAAAAAAAAAAAAAAAAACCAGTAATACAGCAACTCTTTTTTGAAGGGAGAAACAGTAACCCAAGCCTGTGTACGGTGGGTAAGACAATTCATTATCTCTCCGTTGGCTACGCGGAGATCAGAGGGTACCAGAGAAAGGAGGAAGATGAGTTAGTTCTAGGGCACTAGCAAACTGAGGGAAAAGGGAAAAGTAGCTCGGAACTGGGCTTTGGGCTAAGTAACAAGCCCAGCACAGGTGGGTGGTTATCCCGACTGAGGCAGAACAGCAGAGGTGAAGAATACAGACTGCGCTCAGACTGCCCGAGTAGGAACCCCAGCTCCCCCACTTTATTTTCTCAGTATCCTCGGGCAACTCCCTTCAGCTCTTTGTGCCTCGTCTGTAAAATGAGGGTAATAATAGCATCTAACAGGACTGTTTCGCGGTTTGAATAAGTTACATTTGCAAACTGCTTGATACAATGTCTTTCACTCTATAGTAAATGATACCTAAGTTTTGTTGAGTAAATTGAAGTAGATGGGGGTTTCTTTTGACATCTCCAAATAAATGGAGGTGTCGGGCACAGTGACGGCAGTGGGTGCGAGGGGGATAACTCGCTGCGGGCCATGAGGGCTTTGGGAGCGGTCGTCCTGCTGACAGCGTCACGGCAGCACCCGCTCCCAGGAGAGGGACACGGGTTGAGGGAAACTTCCTTCCAGGCCTAGGATTTCCAGGAACTCATTTCTGAGAAGCGGTTGTGATTTTAAGGAGGCAAGAGTTTAATTTCCGAACAACAGATCACGGGGGGATTCTGTGTTGTCTGAGAGCAGGGCTTCGGTTCAGAGCAGGAGGCGGCTGGAGTCGGAGGGAGACCAGAAGGGTGATGTCCTCGGGGAAAGATCCGATCCAGAGCCACCCTCCGCCCGGCGCGCTCCAGCCGCCTCGGAGGGAGGACGAAAGCTGCCCCAGCCCGGAGGGAGGCAGGAGCTGCCTTCAGGGTGCCTGGGCTGTGGAGGGCGGTGACCGGGAGAGGACCCACGTCGGGGCTGCGGAGAGTGACCCGCCGGGCCGAGGGCGGGGATCGATCGCCCGGCTCTCCAAGGGAGGGGCCCGCGCTGGCCCTGCGGGCAGCTGGCCGGTCGCACGGCCCCGAGGGAGCTGGCCCCCTGTCCCGCTCCTGCCCGCCCGTGGATAGCCCCGGCACCCGGGATACCTGAGCGTGGGCCCGATGCAGGCCGTGTCGGTGCTCTCGATCTCTCGCAGGATCCGCTCGTGCTCCGCCGCTGTCTCCAGGCTCTCTGCCTCCGCCATCTTACCCCGCTCCATGGACTGGGGCCCCGGCGGCCTGTCCCCTCCTTCAGCGGCTCGGCTCACCTTACGCTCCCACTCCCACCCCAGGGTCCCGAGCCTCCCAGCCTCCAGCTGCCCGCAGGACGGACCCGCCCTCAGCCTCGGCACGCCCCCTTGCGTCACCACGTCTGCCGGCGTCCCACGCGGTCGCCTCTGGGACTCGTAGTTCTCTGGGAGATGCTGGGAAGGCGTCTGCTCACACGTTCATTAAATCCACAAATAAGTGTGGAAAGCTGCCATTCAAGCCAGGAACAAGTAACGCCTGCACATGCAACAGTGATCTAATCAAGCAATGGCCCTAGTCCTACAAATTCTTGTTTAAGACCCTTGCCACAAAGCGCAAAATGCTTTTCAGGTTCGAATAATAAGGAAGGACGAAGTAGGTTTCCGTGGTTGGGAGTGCCGAGAGAGAAAGCTAAAGAAACCCAAACCGAGAGATAAGGCAGAATGTGGCTGTAAGCCAGTTCGGAGAATCGAGCCCAGAGATCACCTGTGGGTGCAAAGGATTCATAGACTGGGTCACGAGGTTTAAAAGGTGTGCCTGGAAGGTATGAGGAGATCTCAGAAAGCAAACAAGAAATTTATTTGCACTACATAGAGAAGTAGCAGTAAGAGCTGGTGCTGGACAAGTAGCAGTAAGAGGTGGTGCTTGGAAAGAAATGCTGGGCTGAAAAATTGTACTTTTTCTAATGGCTCCAATGATCCAATGACCAGCTATATCAGAAGCACCTAGAAACTTGTTTTTAATGCAGACTACAGGTCCTACATCTGGACAGTCTGGTCCACACATCGGTATTTCATAAACTCCCCAGATTAGAATTGAAAAATCACATTTATTGATCAGTGCTTGAATTTTACAAAATAAATGGGAATCCACTGAAGTTTTTTAAGAAGAGTGACGCAATCAGAAGCTTGGCGTTAAGAAATCTGATCAAAAGCAAGTGAGCAAGGTGGGCAGAAATAGAAAATTTGCAGACAGGGAAATGCTCTAGAAAATTGTAAGGCCTAAACCAGGGAAGTGACAATGAAACTAAAAAGGAATGGACAAACAGGAAAAGCATTTAAAAGCAGAACTGGCACGATTTATTAGATGTAGGGAAGGAGGATTTGGGTGTTACTCCAAGGTTTGGAGCAGAGTAAGTAGGAGAATTGTGTTGCCATCAACAGCAAAAATAAAAGTCATGTAAGAACTAAACTAGAAGCTGAGGCTAAATAATGTGTACTACAGCCATACCAGGGATCCCTATGCAATCACTGAAGAGAAAAAGACTCTATAACCAGGTAGGAAACTGTCTTCAAACTGTAGTGTTAGGTGAAAAAGTGTGCATGAAACAGTGTGTACAGTATGTTTTCATTTGCTTTATTAAAAGAACATTTATATGCTTATATATACATAAAATATTACATACATAGAGTATTTATGAAAAGGATCCCCCAGAGACTGTTCACAGTAGTGGCAGCCAGGAGAGGGATTGGGAGCAAGGGGCCTGAAGTAGGAGGAAGGTGATTTTAAATTATGTGTGTATTTTTGGAATTCTTTCCCTTGTGCATGTATTACTTTCTCAATAAAAATAGTATTAAATAAAAATTAATTTTAAAAATAAACAAACCAACCGTGAGGAGAATGAATGGGTTACAAGTCCTGGTTTGCCAGGAAGTAAGCAAGTTGCTCAACCTGTCTGTGTCTAGACAATCTCTGGTTGTCATTTCATGTCATTACTCATGTTTAAACAATTCCACATGGATGTAGGAGGGGTAGGAGAGCGTGGAGCCTTTCCTGTTTCTGAAGATCTCTTGAAATACATGGCAGAGTCCCTTCAGGTACCCATTTTAGGATCTTACTCAACAAAAAAGTCTCTGTGCATCTCAGGAAGCAGACTAGTGTGGAGACCAGATATGTATAGAAGTGGTTAAACCCGCTTCTGCTACTTTCAGCAGTTCTTTTTTTTTTGTTTGTTTGGTTGGGGTTTTTTTGCGCCCCCACAGGCCAGAGATCTGACAGCTTACTACCAAGTGTGTGAGAGTCTGGAATGACTTCAGTGGGGAAGTTGCAGGGAAGGTGTCCTGCCCTCTCAATACGCAGAATGTAAGGTCAGTGTGGAATGGTCAAAGAAAGCACTAGCCTAAGAGTCTGGGGCCTTTGATTCCTTTCCAGCATGAGGAGTTAAAAAGGTGAGCACTTTCTGTGTGCCAGGCACAGACACATAGCACTTCACACTTTACATACATCATTAAATCCTTACAACAATCCTTCACAGTAGATAATATGTATTTCATTTTACAAATGAGACCACCTAGAGGATTGGTAATACCTCCAGTCTCACAGCTAGTAAATGATGAAGCTGATGTTCAAACCCAGGTCCATCTGATCCCAAGGCCCATTTCCTGCTCATTGGGCTGCACTGCCCCACCCGTACCCTCCATTGCCAATTTATTGTGTTAGTTAAGCTAATCATTCTGCCATTAAGCATCTGCTTCTACATGAAGTAGAACTTCTATCACTTCTCAGACCCCTTCCAAATCACTTTGAAGACCTCTTCTCAGAACATCTCTTTCCACTTAATCTAAATGAACTGATGTTTCCTTCTCCTGCATCCATAGATGTATAGTGTCAATGTCCTCACTGCTTCCCATCGCCACTCTACACCGTTATCCCAGCATCCTGATTCCTCAACCCTTCTCTGAGACCTAGGGCGGCGTCAGGCTGTGCTGTGCTCATCTGCTAATGCTCATTGTACCCCTCAGAACTCTCACCACTTGGCTCACAGTTTTCCTCTCCACCTCATTCTCTGCCATCATGCTGAGGCGCTTCAACACCCACCTGGATAACCCACCCAACACTCTGCCTCACGTGTCCCAACTATCTGGCCATGTTCCTCACGCCACACGGGCAATGTGTACACGCCCGGCCACACTTTCCCTGCCATTCTATAAACCCTGCCTCACCCCAAAGGCTACACACTCTGAGACTCCTCTCTCCGCTTTTTTTTTTCTTCCTCTGCCTAATTTCTTTGGGTCCCCAGATTATTCTAATTCCAATCTTCACTTCTGATTTCTATATAATCTATTGGCACCTTTTCCCTTTTATCCTGGATTATTTTTTTATATCCAAGCTCCCAATTCAGAGAGATCTGAGTTTGATTCCTGGCTTCTCCATTAATCAGCAAATGAATTTGGGTGTTATGTGGCTTCCTTACACTGCAGTTTTCTTATATGTAAAATAGTGTTCATAATATACACCTTAGGCAGTTGTAAGAATTGGAAGTAATTAATATAAGGGGCCCCGCACAGCACTTGGCAGAAGAAATGCTAGGTGCTACGCACTGGGTGTACTCCCATGAGCCATTACTTTGTCTGAACTTTCTCTAACTCTTTAGCTTCCTTTTACATCTTGACCATTGCCACACTTACCTTGCCAATCTCTCCACCTTCCACTGTAATGGAGAAAGAAGACCGTGACCATGACAGCTGGCACCACGGCACATTAGTGTTGCTCAGTATCCTTTGGGCCTCGAGGGTGGCTGACCCACTCTCTCACTGCTATTCCTGCTCACAGCACCCATTTAAAGTCCTTTGCTGTCTATGTAAGATCCTTGACCTGCTCCCATCCTTCTCACTCCTAGAAGACACCTTGGCATTGGGAGGACCACCATCTATTGTTAAAACCTCATCTTCCCTCCCCTTCACTGTCTTTTCATTCAACTCTTCTTCATTTCCTATAGAAGATGGATGGGGATCCCTGTCACTTTCCAAAGTCAACCTCTCCTCTGGGGAAATTTCCCACAATTAGCTCTCTTCCCTCTTACTAGTCTTTCCTTCTTTGCTTTATCTTGGTCAGTAAAAATGACCAACAGGCACATAAAAAAGATGTTAAATATAACTAATCGTCAAGGAAATGCAAATCAAAACCACAGTGAAATATGACTTCACACCTGTGAAAATGTCTATCATTAAAAAGACAAGTACTGTGTCTTGTCGAAGATAAAAGAACTGGCAAGGGCGTGGAGAAAAGGGAACTCTTGTGCATGGTTTGTGGAATAATAAACTGGTGCAGCCACCATGGAAAATAGTGTAGAGATTCCTCAAAAAATCAAAAGCAGAACTACCATATAATCTAGCAATCCCACCTCTGGGCTTTTATCCAGAGGAAATGAAAACAGGCTCTCAAAGAGATCATCTGCACTCCCGTGGGCATTGCAGCATGGTTCACAACAGCCAAGACATGGAAGCAACCTAAGTGTCCAGCAACAGATGGATGGATAAAGATGTGAGACAAGTAGGTAGGTAGGCAGGTAGATAGATAGAGAGACAGACAGACACTATTCAGCCAGGAAAAAGAAGGAAATCCTGGCATTCGCAACAACATGATTAAACTTGAGGGCACTGCGCTAAGTGAAGTAAGTCAGACAGAGAACAACATAATATATGATATCACTTCTCGTGGAATCTAAAAAGGCCAAACTCACAAAAACAGTAGAATTACCAGGCAATTGCGGGCCAGGAGAAATGGGGAGATGTGGGTCAAAGGGTACAACCTCCCAGTTATGAGTAAGTTCTGGTAGTTTTAGCTAATCATACTGTATTATACACTTGGGAGTTGCTAAGAGAGTAGATCGCAGGTGTTCCCTCCACAGAGAAATGGTAAATACATGATGTAATGCAATTGTTTTGTAATATATAAATGAACCAGATCTTCAGTTTGTACACCTTAAACTTATACAATGTTATATGTCAATTATATCTCAATAAAGCTGGGGAAAATACTAAAATTTTTAAAAATCTCTACCCCCAGCCTTGCTTCTGAGTTATTCCAGGTCCTTTCATTCCCTTCATTACTTGGAAATGCATTTTATACTCACTTTTTCTCCTAACCTACCACTTGTTCCTAGGGTCTTAACACAGACCATTCCTGGGAAACAGCTTTTCACAGGTGATCTTAAACTTTCTAGCTGCCAAGCCCAGAGGCATTTTCCAGCCATCATTTACCTGATCTCTACCCACGACTTGACATGTGTTGCTCTCAGGTGCGGAATGGAGCCAAGTAACAGAGAGAGAAAGGGAATGGGCCTCCTTTCAATCCCTTATCCCCAGTCTTCTCAAAATGTTAGGGAGTTGACTACCTATAGGTAGTTCATTGCATTATTTTCCCAACTCTTCACCCTTCCATGTGACTTTGCAGTTCCTCCCACTACAGGTAGAGTGTCCTTCCCTGACCTTGACTTTGTGCTCAGCCGTATGACTTGATTTAGCTAATGGAAGAGACAAGTGATACAGAGAGGCCTGAAATACATACATAGTTGGCCTTACCCTTTTGCCTTTCTGGTGTCACCACGAGAAAAATATGCCTAACAGACCCTACAGTCCAGTAAGAAGGAAAGATGTGGGGCAGAGCTGCCCAGCCAATCTACCAGCGGCAGCCTGATGCAGAGCAGTCCCAGCTTACCACAAACTCCTAACTGAGAAATAAATATTTTTTGTTATAAGCCATTGCCTTTTGGGTTAGTCGGTTACATGGCTTTATCATAACAGTAACCACCTACTACACACCACCTTCCTTCATAAAAGTTTGTCTTCCCTTAGCTTCTGGGGCAGGTAACAGTCCTGGCTCACTCCTCCCGTGCTTCCATCTGCTCAACTTTCTTCACCATTTTTTCCTCTGTCGACCTAGTTGGTTCTCTTCTCAACGTCCCTTTCTAGTCACTCCTCCATCTCTCCTTCCGCAATCTCACTGAACTCCAGAGGGTCCGATATAGCCTCGACTGCTGACTGCTGATGCCCTCCTCTAACCTTCAGAGACAGGTCTGAATAATATCCTGTGACCCCTTCAAACTCAGGGTTTCTTTTTATTTGTTATCTTTTTATTGTTGTTCGAGTACAGTTTTCTGCCTTTTCCCACCATCCCGGCCCTCCCCACCTCCCTCCTGTTTCCAACCCCGCCTTGTTATTGTCTGTGTGTCCTTTATAATTGTTCCTGCAAACTTCAAACTCAATATTTTAAACAAATTTCTAAATTTCTGGACAAAATCAGCCCTTACTCCTTCCCATCCCCCCTCTGACAGATTTCACCACCACCTATTATTTATTCAACAGCCATAAATGTATATAGGCCCGTCCCAGGCCCGCACAAAACCAAGAACACCTGGGGTGAGTGACTGCACCTGGGCTGACCCACAGACTGGCTGCCTTCTGTCAATGTGCTTGGGGCAGAGGTCAGCCTCTGGACCTTTGCCCTCTGAGCTTCATTCAGAAGGTAGAGCAGGAAAGTTTCTTCTTTGCTTTCAATCTTAATCACTCCTGACTACCATGCAAATTGCAAACCCCTCGGACTGCCCCCTTGCTGCTCTATAACTCCCCCCCATATTGACCTCTACTCTAGGCCAGGCTCCTTTAACACTTCCCAAGAACATTCCTGCCATCTCCTGCCATAAATAAGCCTTCCTGAGGCAAGGCTGAGTTCTGTTCTTCCACAATCACTTCAATGCCAGGCCCCGGTCTCCCACTGCACTGTCTTACAAACCCCAGCTGTGAATCTTCACCCTTCTCCACTCTACCCCGAAGGTGCCAAGGGCCACTAGGGAAACAGATCCCAAGCCTGCACACTGCCTCCAGCTCAAAGTACCAACCTGCAAGGTCTTTGTCCCCTGCCCCCCACCCTGCAGCTGCCTTGCACCTCTCGAGTCAATTCTCATTCACATTTTCCTTGGCAGCTCTTTGACACCTCAATAAATCTGCTCAACCCATTGAATTGCACACACACACCCAAAAATTGCTTCAACTCCTTTCCTTTAAAAAAAATAAGACATCATTCGATGAGGACTCCCTTATTCCAGTTACTACTGCTGTTACAAATCATCCCAAACTTACTAGCATTTTTTAAAAGTGAAATCATTTCATTTTTCTCACAGATTCCATGATTTACTGGTTTTTGCTATATTCAAAGAGTCATGCAACCATCACCACAATTAATGTTTAGAACATTTTTATCACTTCGAAGAGCAACCTTATAC
Organism: Macrotus californicus; assembly: GCA_007922815.1. Taxonomy (NCBI): domain Eukaryota; kingdom Metazoa; phylum Chordata; class Mammalia; order Chiroptera; family Phyllostomidae; genus Macrotus; species Macrotus californicus. Next base: position 231 of record VMDR010036469.1, on the reverse strand, counting down.
CTGGTAGCAATAACCCCACTGCACCCAAACTTCCCCAGCCCTAGGCAACCACTAATCTACTTCCTGTCTCTACAGATTTGTCTATTTGGGACATGTCATATCAATGGAATCGTACAATATGTGGTCTTCTGAGTGGCTTTTCTTCACCTAGCATAATGTTTTCTAGGTTCATCTGTACTGCAGCTAGGTCAGCACAACTTTCTCTTTATGGTCAAATAATATTCTGTGGTA
>VMDR010036468.1:0-10505 GCA_007922815.1 Macrotus californicus | reverse complement strand
TATATCAAATCACCTTAAATATATACAACTTTGTCAACCATACCTCAACACTACTGAGGGGAAAAATATATCCCTAAAGTGAAAATCTGCTATAAAATTGACTTAGACAGACAGATGATTAGATTTACACATTTTGCGATCTGGGTCATGGTTTAACAGGGATATCAACTAATAGGGAGCATGTCAACTTCTTTAGGTGCATTCCTAGTTGTTTGGGGGGATGAGGATCTGTAAACAGCAAAATTCAGCTAAAAATCAAATTATTTTTATGATTGTCAATCAGTTTTCCATTGGATCAAAACTGAGTACGAACATTTATTAAACTGCCTCCTACAGCTTCATCTGCTAACGCACTTGCTATATGGTAATCACATATTGAAATATGTTTGCTTTCCAGATGGCCAAGTCATGAAAACATCACTGAAATAGGAAGAATGACTACGAGTTGCTCAAATGGACTTCCCTATGAACTCCAGAAAGATTTAAAACTTCCTGCGGGCTTTTCCTTACAACTTTACTTCTTAAAAACAAAACCTTTTACAAAGCACTCATTAGCTAATAATATACTTTAAAAGTTCACAGGTAGCCTGCTATTGGACCATTTACCCAGGAAAATTGAGATTTTAAAATTTATAACATAACTGTTTTTAAAAATTGATTTTTAGAGAAAGAGAGGAAGGGAAAGAGAAAGACACACCCATCAACTTGTTCTACTTCCTTAAACATTCATTGGTTGGTTCTTGTATGTATGTAACCTGATGAGGATGGAAGCTGCACCTTTGCGGGGCAATGCTCTAACCAACTGAACTACCCAGCCACGGCCATAACATAACTTTTATAGAAGTATTTTCCATGTCACATGCTACTCTTGCTACTTCATCAGTTGGGCGTGACTTAGCTTACTGGTGTATCAATGCAGGAACATTTCCTTGCAGTATAGTTTTGTGTAGCCTTCCTCTACACTTGTGAAAAAGTGCAACAAAAGGGACAGAAGAAATTTAGCAGTGAATTAGGCAGTTACTTGGAAAACTGAACATACCCTTACTACATGACCCAGTAATTGCACTCCGGGTCATTTATCCCAGAGAAATGAGCATGCAGCTTAAATATACATTTTGATCAACTTTTACATACACATTCTCCACCCATATCAAGATACACAGACATTTGCAGCACCCTAGCAGGCTCCCTTGTGACTGCTTTTAGATAATGCCCATATCTACCACCATAGATGAGTTTTGCCTGTGTTAGAATTTGTGTGTGAATGGAATCATCCAGTATGTACCTGTAGGAGTCTGGCTGCATTTGTTCAGCAATACATCTACCACACGCCTCTGTCTTGTGTGTAGCAGTAGTTTGCTCTTTTTCATTGTTGTGCAGCATTCTGTCACATGAATATAGTTTTTCACATATTTTAGTTATTCACTCTACTTTTCACAGACATCTCGGTTACTCTTAATTTGGGACTATTATGAATAATTGTGCCATAAATAAATATGTAGGTATATGTATCCATATATCTCTCTCTATAAACATTTATACAGATATATATGTCTATATATATCTTGGTGGTCATAAGCACTTATTTCTATTGAGTATATACCTAGGAGTGGAATTTTTGGGTCACAGGGTCTATAAAATAGTTGTATATTTCTCTCAATGTTCATGCAAGCATGTTTAAACATACATATACGAAGGGATGTGAGGAGTTTTCTAGAGCTTCATAACAAATTACCACAAACTTTGTAGCTTTACAACAACAGAAGCATATTCTCTCACAGTTCTGGAGGCCAGAAGTCTAAGGGTAAGGTGTCAGTAAGGCCATACGCCCCCTTAAGATACTAGAAGAAAACCCTTGCCTCCCTCCTCCAGCTTCTAGTGCCTCCAGGCATTACCTGAGTTGTGGCATCCTGGCTGTACATCTCTGCCTTTGTCTTCACATGGCCTTCTTTTCTCTACCTTCTTCCTGTCTCCTCTAAGGAATTTTGTCATTGGATTTAGAGCCCACTCTAATCTAGGATGATCTTGTATCTAGATCCTTAATTACATCAGCAAAACCCTTTTCCCAAATAAGGTCACATTCATAGGTATCTGGTGGATCTATCATTTTGGGGGCTACCATTCATTCCATTACAGGGAGTGTTTTTAAAAACAAAAATGGGAAATTTAGCTGTAACTTGATACTTTTTTTAATAGCCCTGCCTAGAGATCAGTACATATACAATAGGTATGGCCGTCATATGGATGGATAGTCATTTATCCAGTCATTTTCTTCCTCATGGAAAATAGGATGTTTGTAAGCCTCTACCACTACAAACAATTCTATAATATATGCCATCACACTTACCCCATGTACTGGTGCTTTTGTTTCTACAAAAATGAATTCTTAAAGGTAGGATTCCCAGGGGAATGGTGTAAATATTTATAATTTTAAACAGATATTCCCCCAAAAGAGGGTAGCACTGCATAGCCCCATGCCCTTCATAACATCAGATATTATTAATCTCTAATAATTTTGCCAAACTGAGTGAAAAATGGTTCTCAGTTTTGGGATTTTTTTTCCTCCCTCCCCCTGGTTCTTGGTTTTTAATTTGTAATACTGTGACTGTGGATGTTGAGCATCCTTTCATTGATGGAAGAGACCTGGTTCTTCTTGCCAATGCATCTAAATTACAAATCAGCAAATCTATTAGCAAGCAGTTGGAGTTTATTAGTGATCCGTTTCCATGGAAGAGAACGGGCCTAGCTAAGGTGTGTATGTGGCAGGGGAGGGGGGAGCAGGGTGTGAAAGGCATAGGTTCAGGGCAAACCTGGGCAGCAAAAGTAAGGGCAGCTGAAGGCGAGCGGGGCAAGCTCCCAGGTTGCTAGAAACTGGGTGGCCTGAGGCCAGGTGGCCAGAGAGCCAAGAGAATGAGTTCTTTGTTCTGAGGACTTAGCCAGGATGGTCGTAAAAAAGTTACATGTTGATTGACACGTAAATGTGGTGCCAGCTTCCTAGGGGGATGTGACTACCCAAACTTATGTATGTGTGGGGGTCTGTTCATCTGAATCCTTATCTTGCTCCAGACTCCATTTGTTCATCTTGTTGTCAGACAGAGATACATGAGAGGAGGCAGTTAATTAAGACTGGGGCAATTACCAAAAATTATTTATGGGCTCTTCCTTTGGGCACTGTGGACCCTCTCCCACATTTTAGGTCTTGGGATGAAAGCACAGTTTCAAGGCTTTCTTTCCCAGATAGCACAAATCCTAGATAGAATTTCCAGGACTTCCCTTCTCCTGAGTTAACATAGTGTTTCTTATGATGCTGGAACACCTGGCAATGTTATCGGACCAGGCTCAGGATGCTGAGTTAGTGGGTGAGACAGTCTCCCTCTTCCTCCCTGCCTTGGTTTGCTCTTCATTCTAAGTGCTAAAAGGCATTTCCTGGCAACCAGGATGCTAGATGCTGACCAGTAACAGCAGTGCAGTCTCAGAGTTCTTATGCTATCTCCTGTCTCACTTTCATATGTGTATTAGACATTTGGATTGTTTTGTGTGTACTGACCATGCTTTACCTCTGCTTTACATTTTTTATTTCTTTTAGTCTTCTCAAGTAGGTACTACTGTTAATATCCATTTTTATAGTTAAAGAAAGTGAAATTTTGTTTAAGGAATTCTGCAAGGTCACCAGCTAGTAAGTGATAGTTTAAGGACTGAACCTAGGTGGACTGAATACAGAGCTTCCAGAATTTAGGCTTATTTTCATATTTATTGGCCATTTTTTCCTTCTGTGAATAACTTGTTTTTACTTTTGCCCATTTTGCTGCTTTACTGTTAATTTATTTGACAAAGTTTTTTTTAATATACAAGGAATATTAGTATTTTTATATTACAAATATTTTCCAAACTATTATTTGTTCTTTCAGTTTATTTATGTTGTTTTTGCTAGAATTTTTAATTACATAATAAAATGTCTAGTTTCTAAGATACAGACTGACAGCTAGCAGACTTATCCAGTGTAACATGTTTAAAAAAATTTTTTTACAGACACTTATTTTGCACAGTTCTAGAAGCTGGGAAGCACAAGATGAAGGTGTCAACATGGTTGGGTACTGGTGAAGGCCCCCTTGTGGGTTTCAGACTGCCTACTTCTCACTGTGTCCTCACATAGTGAATATAACACTTTTTAATGAACTTGAATGCCTTTATTTAGGTGAGCTAGGTGGAGTGGGGACAGTGGTGGAGGAATAGTCTTGAATTAACTGATTACAGTACCCACCACCCCTTATTGCTTACTCCTCTTTGACTCATTTACATTACCTGCCTGCCCCCCAAAAGGTATTTGAGTTTTCAATCCTTGCATGGTTTCTTGTTTCTATCTTAAGATATCATCTACCCCAAGTTTATAAAAGTCACCCTTGATTGTATTTTTTGTATATGATTTGAGGGTAGAGAGTTCAAAACCCACATACTGGATGACTAATTATATCCGTGTCATTTATGAGCTACCATTTGCCCCTACCATCACTCAAATGTTCTTCCAAAATGTCATTTGGAATTTTTAACTTTCTGCTGCTCTAACAGTTTGGTGCGCATTATTATGCACAAGTCACTGACACATCTGTGATCTCCTAACCCTAGATCCTGAAGTAAGGTGATGTTAAGGAACTAATTGGGTTTGCCCTTGTCTTTTCTTTATTCACTATTTCACAAGACTATTCCAATACATATTATTCAAATTGGAAACTCGATCACTAATTAATTATTTATTTGATTGTGAGCAAGTTCCAAGAGTCACTAAAGGTAGGTTTTTAGTATGAAAATTCCATATGCACCAAGATTGGTTCCAGTTCATGAAGTTAATGTTTACATAAATGCCTTCAAATTTGATGAAATGGTTTCCTTTGGAAATTCACTACATCGTGCTTTTGAGTGCTTTGTCTATTATATGAAATAACTTTGTAAACTATAGTAATTTAAATCTGGATGTCATCAACAGGGAAAAAAGTCATCGTTTCTTTGGAAAACAAAAATGCCATGGGTTCGTTTTTGTTGAACCAGGTCCTGATAAGTAGAAAAACTTTTTCAACAGAGAACCTATAATTTAGAATTCTTTAAAAAGAATTCCTCCTTGAAAACATTATGCTAAGTGAAAAAAGTCAGACACGAAAGGTCACATGTGGTATGATTCGTTATATGAAATATTAAGTAAATCCGGTAGACCGGTGGTTGGGAGGCAGGAGAGTGTGGGCAACGACTGCGAATCCATGCAAGGTTTCTTTCTGGGGTCATGAAATGTTCCGGAACTAAGACAGTGGTGGTGGCCTCATAACCTTGGGAATGTACTAAAAACCATGAAATTGTATGCTTTAAAGCGGTGAAAAATCTAATTGAGCTTTTAAAACATATATGTATTTCTTCTTTTTAAGCATTTTTATTTTATTTATTGATGTTTAGAGGGAGAGAGACTGATTTGTTGTCCCACTTATTCATGCGTTCATTGGTTGTTTCTTGCATATGCTCTGACCAGGATCCAAGGTGGGCACTGTGATCCAACCAAGTGAGCTACTCCGCGAGGGCTAAAACTCTTTAAAGCACTTTTTTAAAAAATAGTATTATTGGTTACCTCTGGACTGATTATTATTGTATTACTTTACCCATGTTTTCTAAATCACCTGCAACAAACAAATAAATAAAATGCATTCCTCAAAACAAAAATACTCTGTTAGGATCACTCTACAACTACACTAAAGAGTGAAATCGAAGAACTGAGCGAACACAGAAAAGAAAAACGATGAACCGAAGTGAAGACCACTCGTGCAGGGCACACGGAATACTCCCCAGGGGCCTCGCTGCCCTTCAGGCCACCGTACTCTTCCGCTCCCAGAAGTCCTGGCGCCGGAAGTCGTCACTGTCAGAGGCACGCAGCCCACGCCGCACAGCCAGTGGTATCCTCGCCATGGCGATGGGGGGAGGAGGTGGTGGCGGTGTCCCGGAGCAGGAGGACTCGGTGTTATTCCGACGCGGCACGGGCCAGGTGAGATCCCAGCCGACTCTTCCTCCCGACGGGCCCCCAGTGCGGGCTCCTACCATCTGCTCGCCGAGCCCTGCGCTTCTTCCCCAGTCGCAGGCCAGGACCTGGCCAGTCCGCTTCGTGCAGGACTGTGATCCGCCCGTTTCTACATCCTTTCCTACTTGGGAACCTCAGCAGCAGGCTCCTCCCTCGCACCGCTTGGGCGCTCTCATGGCTTTGAGCCGAGGCCTTACTGCAACTCTTTGGTTTGTCCACTTTCATTGGTGGGCGTGTGTGGAGGCAGGCCGGGGTGAAGCAGGGAGAACGGGAGTCCATTGAAATGAGCCACACTTAGATGAGGGTGTTAGCAAAGGCCAACAAAGTACTTGGATTCTAGATGTGCAGGTATTTCGAAACCAGGGGCAACAGTTACTGCGTACGGATCCAGTAATGGAGATTTGAGAGGGGGAAATCAGAAATAACTTCAAGATTGTCCCAAACAGTTGAAAAGGTGGTTAGTTGCCGTTTACAGATGTGCTGAGATGGGGAAGACTGCAAGCAGAGCAGATTTATAAAGGAGAAGATCGAAAATTAATTCGGGGTGAAACAGTAGCGGTAAAATCTGATTGGAGTGAGTCGGGGTGGGGGGGCAAAAATTCAGGGCAACATTTATAAACAGGTAGTTCAAGGAGTTATACCGTAAGTAGAAAGTAGAGAAATCGGCCAGTAGATGGAGGGGGAAGTGAGATAAAGAGGATTATTGTTTTTTGTTTGTTTTTAAGATGGAAGAAACATGTTTCAGCATGTTTGTGAGCTGATAGGAAAGATCCAGTAAGGATGGAAGAATTGACAATGCAGAAGAGTTGCTGAAGTAGTGTTTTAGAGTAGGTAAGAGGGGACAGATTTGGCCTTTCTTAGGAACATTGAGAGTGAATGTGGCAGAAGGTATAGGTACATATCTGGTGGGAGATTGTGAAACTTCTTTTTTCCTTTGTTGCTGTGCTGCCAGTAAAAGAAATAAGGATCAGCTAGGAGCGAGGACAGGGCTGGTGTTGGAGGTTTGAGCAGAGAGAAGGTAAAAAATAGGCCTTCAGGAGAGTGGGTAAGTGTTGGCCTAGGGGCATGTAGTGGAATGTTGCTAGATAACATTGAAGGTCTACTTGAGATATGTGATCATGAGTTTATGATCATGTGATCAAGGAGACTAGATGGCACGATTGTGTTTTTCACCAGCTAAGTTCACTAAAGGTTTGTGAGGGCAGGCACAGAGTAAACTAGTAGTTGAAATGAATAGGGTTGTACAGGCACACCTCCTTGTATTGCACTTCACTTTATTGCCCTTCACAGGTGTTGCATTTTTTTCCAAACTGAAGGCTCACCACCTACAAAAACATTAAAACCTGCTTTATCACAATGCTCACTTTGTTATGGTGGTCTGGAACCAAACCTGCAATATCTCTGAGGTACACCTGTAGTTCATACCAGGTACGTATGAAGAAAGGAGAGGGACAGGTACAAGGGAATTATCTTAATGATTGACCATGGAATTTAAGCTAAGAAAGGAAGTGAGGACATTAGGACAGTGACAGACAGTTTAAAAAGTGAGATGATCGGTGTTTTGCTATTCCCAGTGAAGTAGAGTGATTGTCATCATCAGACTATTAGAAGGAATAAGTTGTAGATCCTTGAACGTGGTGGTTGGAGAGTAGGATTTATGGAGAATTTGTAGTTACTGGTTATAATATAATAGGATAATATGTTATATAAAGGAAATATAATGCTATAATAAAGCAATGTGTGAAAATTCCACTTGCTCTGCATTCTTGCTAACACTTGGTATGTCAATCTTGTGTTAATTTTAGACATTCTAATAGATGTGTGGTTGCATCTTGTGATTTTACTTAGAAGTGGGTAGCTGAGATTGGGTGATATAGATCATTGGTAGAGGAGAGTTATAGACCTGCAAGCATAGGGTATTGGAAGGGTCATCGACCTGGGTTTTTAAATAATCAAGAATTACGAGGAGTAGTGTTGGAGAGCGTACTGGGACAGAAATCTCTGGAAATGAGGAGGTATGACTCAGATGACTGTAAATGATTGCGGTAAGCGGGGTAGCAGACAGTGGACTCTGTTGACAGGATTTTTAAAGCTAGGAGTTTGGGGAGGAAAGAGGAAGAATAATCTGGAAGTGGAAGTGAGGGGCAAGGAAGATTTCTTCCCCCTCTCTGGTACAGTGATTTGAGGGACATGCAGGAGAAAATGCTTCAAGGAAGGTGGCATCCTCACAGAAAGCCAGATTTTAGTTACAGCAAGAAGATGAAAGGAATGTTCAGAGAAGAGGTTAGAGATACGGGTTCGGAAGTTTATTGGTTACTTAAGAGCACAGAGAAAGAGTCAGTAGTTGAAAAGGGAGAAGATCGCAGAACCTGAGGAATAATTTAAGAAACCTTGGCTACTGGTGGTGACTGAGAAACAAATATCAAGGCAACTTTAATGGTCTGTTTCAGTTGCCATGTAGCAAATCACTCAAAACTTAATAGTTTGAAACAATAATCATTTTATTATTTCTCATAGTTTCTGTAGGTTAGGAATTTGTGAAGGCCTTGCTGGGCATTTCTCCTTGAGATCTTTCGTTTGGTTGCATCCACAAGTACACATTACAAGAGCTGGGCACTGCAGCTAGGGATTGGCAAGCCATTTCTTCCCTTCATACGGTCTCAGGGCTTCTCCCTGTGGTCTGGTCTTGGGGTGGGCTGGTTTGGATTTCCTTACTTTCACTTTTTAAAATTCTTTTTCTTTTTGCCGCTTTAATTGGGTGAGTTCCACTGCCCTGTTCTCACCGATCTTTCCGCTTTATCTAGTCTGTTGTTGAGTCCCGCTAGTGTATTTTTCAGTGCATTTATTGTGCTCTTCAGTTCTGTGACCTGTTGGCTAGTTTTGTATTTTCCATCTCATTATTGTAGCTCTCACTATGCTTATCCATTCTCCTAAGTTTGGTGAGCATCTTTATGATTATTATTTTGAACTCTGTATCAGGTGCCTCACTTATCTTTATCATTAAGGATTTTGTTTGAGGTTTCCTCTTGTTTTTTTTTTAACATATTTCTCTATTTATTTTACCTGACTCTCTTGGTTTCTGTGTATTACATAAAACAGCCACCTCTCCCAGACTTCAAGGAGTGGCCTCATTTAGATGAACCTTATCTTTCAGCCTTGCCCTAACTCTGAGTTGTCTCTCAAACCATTAAGTGTGTACAAAGACCTGTCTGTGTCCCAAGGGTGAGAATTTAAATTAAGTCAGTAGCTAAATTGAGGCTAATTGGAAGCCAGACCCTCAGGCAGCAGGTTTTAAAGTATGCAAACATATACAGGCCTGTGAGAACACAAGTGTAACTTCCCCTGCTGGCCACCAGAATCAGGTGATCTGAAAGTGTCTCCTGGACACAAGTTGCAGTAATCAGGATGCCGGACAAGTGTATAAGCTCATTCCTGGAAGATAACAGTGAGCTGCTGCGAGGCAGAGGGAGAGAATGAAGATGGTGCCCACCAGCTGGAGCAGGGCAGAGAGCATGAAGATGGCTGCAAGCATCTGTCCTGGTTAAGTAACCCAGCAGGTTCCTAGATATGTGCTAATTAGACGCCTGCCCCTGGTGTGGGGTGTGCCTTGAGGTAAGCAAGTGAGCCTCGACCTTAAAGCCTGGTGCCTTTCAGTTGGCAGCTTCTGCACTGGGCCTCTGGGGCTGGTGATTCCTTTAAGAGCCTTACTTAGTTTGCCGCTCTTTGTGGGTCTGGTAGACGTGAGCCCCCTTGGTTTTCAAAGCTAGGTGTTGGGGGCGGGGGGGGGGGGGGGCTCATCTCAGTATAGGTCTTAAAAGTTACAAAGTCCATTATGGGGTCCAAACCCTTCACTCCTCAGGGAAAAGCTTCTGGCCTTCAGCTCCTTCCAGGCTGCAGATTGCTCCCCTGGGGTTGCGGTCCCTGTGAGATTGTGTCCCAGCCTCTCCTGCCTGCTTTGATGTCAGGTTTTTTTCTCATTTGCCCAATGTGTAGAAGTCGCTCCTCCAACTTAGATATTTTTCAGAGGAAATCAGAATCAGCCGTGTCTTCGTCTTGAACTGGAGAAAATCCATTTCTTTCCATTTAATTAAAACATTTATTGTTTTATGGTTTGCACTTCACATATTGATATTTGATTGTATTTTTCTTTTCTTTTTTGTTTTGTGTGGCAGTATGTCCTAAATCCCTGGTCTCCCTTCAGAACAGGTAGCATGATTTGATACCTCTCAATGATGAGTGATTAGTGGAAGTGGGTGCTCAAAAATGTTTTTTAATTGAATTACGCTGAAATTCTACTAAGCACTTATTAAATTTAAATTCAGAATTAGAAATAATTTTTAGATCTTTTCCAGATTACTTAATATCAGATGTTTTCCCACCAAAACTAAGCCCTTTATCTTATCCTAGATTTGCCACAATACACCCTTTATCTGCTCTTAGAAAAGATTGAAAT
>VMDR010036467.1:0-10483 GCA_007922815.1 Macrotus californicus | reverse complement strand
TAATTTTGGATGTAGGTCCTTGCCTTTCATGACTTGGAATACTTCTTTCCAGCCCCTTCTTGCCTACAAGGTTTCTTTTGAGAAATCAGCTGACAGTCTGATGGGCACTCCTTTGTAGGTTACCGTCTCCTTTTCTCTTGCTGCTTTTAAGATTCTCTCTGTATCTTTCATCTTGAGTAATGTAATTATGATGTGCCTTGGTGTGTTCCTCCTTGGGTCCAACTTCTTTGGAACATTCTGAGCTTCCTGAACTCCCTGGAAGTCTATTTCCTTTGCCAGATTGGGGAAGTTCTCCTTCATTATTTGTTCAAATAAGTTTTCAATTCCTTTCTGTTCCTCTTCTCCTTCTGGCACCCCTATGATTCGGATATTGGAACGTTTAAAGACATCCTGGAGGATCCTAAGCCTCTCCTTATTTTTTTTGAATTCTTGTTTCTTCATTGTGTTGTGCTTTAATGTTTCTTTCTTTCTTCTGGTCTACACCATTGATTTGAGTCCTGTTTTTCTTCCCATCCTTGTTGGTTCCATGTGCATTTTCCTTCATTTCCCTTATCGTAGCCTTCTTTTGTTCATCTAATTTGTGACCAAATTCAACCAAGTCTGTGAGCATCCTGATTACCAGTGTTTTGAACTGTGCATCTGATAGATTGGCTATCTCTTCATCGCTTAGTTGTATTTTTTCTGGAGCTTTGATCTGTTCTTACATTTGGGCCATTTTTGTTGTCTTGGTGTGCCTGTTACGTAGTAAGGGGCGGAGCCTTAGGTGTTCACGAGGACGGGGTGGCCAGGTCGCTGTGTTGTGACGCAGTGTGTGGGGGAGGCGTCCAAGAGGGAACAATAACACTTGCTCAGCTCTCTGCCGGTTTTCAGTCACTTTCCGCGCTACCCACAGTCAAATTGGGCCCTTCTGGTGCTGATTCTGGGGCTGATTCCCGGTGGGATGGCTTATGTATGCTCTAGGACCCTGTGGGTCTCTCCAATGAGCTCTCCTGTGAGTCCGGGAGTTTCTCCCGCTGCAGCCGCCTCAACCCCCACAGGAGTTTTCAATCAGAGGCTTTTGTGCTTTATTTCCCCGGGCTGGAACTCTAGGGTGTGCGGTCTGTCTCGCTCCCCAGTTGTTCCTCCTGGTTTATCCTCATGAGGGAGTGGGACACCTGGGCTGCAGCTGCCAACTCTCCCGGCCAGCCACGCCTTTCTCTGGTCCACCAGCCACTGCCCCACCATGAGAGCTCTCTCCGCCCCTCTTACTGGTCTGGATGAAGGTTTCTTCTTTAATTTCTTGGTTGTCAGACTTCCATACAGTTCGATTTTCTGTCAGTTCTGGTTGTTGTTTTAAAATTTGTTGTCCTTCTTTTGGTTGTGGGAGGAGGCACAGTGTGTCTACCTATGCCTCTATCTTGGCCGGAAGTCCTTTTATTTCTTTTTTATTGTGTGATTGCTGTGGCTAGGACTTCTAATACTATGTTGAATAGGAGTGGTGAAAGCGGACGTCCTTGTCTTGTTCCTGATCTTAGTGGGAAAGCTTTTAGCTTTTGCCCATTGAATATGATGTTGGCTGTAGTTCTGTCATATATGGCCTTGATGATGTTGAGGAATGCTCCGCATATCCCCACTTTGCTAAATGTTTTTATCATAAATGGGTGCTGTACCTTATCAAGTGCTTTTTCTGTATCTATTATTAGGATCATGTGATTTTTATCTTTCATTTTGTTTTTGTGATGTGTTACATTTATTGATTTGCTGATATTGTACCATACTTGCATCCCTGGGATTAATTCCACTTGATTATGGTGTATGATCTTTTTAATGTATTGCTGGATGTGGTTTTGCAACATTTTGTTAAGGATTTTAGTGTCTATGTTCATCAGTGATATTGGCCTGAAGTTTTCTTTCTTTATTATGTCTTTATTTGGTTTTTGGATTACTATGATGTTAGCTTCATAAAAAAGAGTTTGGGAGTCTTCTAATGTTCTTGGATTTTTTGGAATAATCTGTGAAGGATAGGGTTTAACTCATCCTTAAATGCTTTGTAGAATTCTTCTGTGAATCCATCCAGAATAAGGCTTTTGTGTGTTGGGAGTTTATTATTGCTTCAATTTCATCAGCTTTATTTGTCTGTTCAGGCTTTGTGCTTGTTCTTGATTCAGTTTGGGAAGATTATATTTTTCTAGAAATTTGTCCATTTCACCTAGGTTTTCAATTTTCTTGGCATGTAATTCTTCATAGTAATTTCTTATAATCCTTTGTATTTCTGTAGTATCAGTTGTAATCTCTCCTCTTTCATTTCTGATTGTGTTAGGAAAAAGGTTTTAAATCTTCTTTCTCCTTTTTTTCCCCCTCTACTCTTTTTTTTTTTAAAAAACAAAACACCTATAAAACTGTAGCTCCTTATGAGGTATTAGGGCACCAGAATATGTAGCTGAGGACTCCTCTGACTCTCAAAATTGTAATATTTGTGGTATTTCTAGGTTTTGCTGGTTAATAAAACACGCCAACATATATGGGAAGAACTGCCAGGATTTTAGTTTTTGACTAGAAAATGCAAGATATATGAGGTCTGTCCGGAAGGTATCCAGCCATGTAACATAAAAAATTAAGACATTTATTGAAGAAGCTACAAGACACAGGAAACATTGTACCTAGGACAATGATACCTCTATCCCTTTCAAAAGTGGGCACCTTGGGACCTCACACAGTTCTCCCAATCACCGTCAGTTGCCCTGTCATATTTTCCTGAATCTCATCGATGGTCTGAAACCTCTTCCCTTTCAGAGATGATTTTAGTTTTGGAAAAATCCAGAAGTTGCAAGATGCCAAATCTGGGCTATAGAAGGGCTGATTCACCTGGATGATTTGTTTTGCCAAAAAACTCTGCATGAGATGATGTATGAGCAGGTGCGTTGTCGTGATGAAGCTGCCTCCAGAATCATCCAAATAATTTCCTTGGAGGAATATTAAAGCTTAATGCAAAATCTGATGCAGAGTCATTGCTCTACTCAGTCATTTTGAATGCACTAGCCACACAGCACACATGCTCACTTAATGGCATCTACCACCCACAAGACTAGTACAGTGAAGTCGTCACTGTTCACACATGTGCATTCCAGTCCACTCTTTTTGGCTGCCAGGTTACATCAATGTTGCACAAACCATTCTCATTATATTAACAGACTTTTCCCAGACAGACCGATCACATTCAAAATGACAGAGTGAATAGAGCAATGAATCTATATCAAACTTTGCATTCACTTTGGACATTCTTCCGTGAAAACTATTCAGATGATTCACAAGGCCGCAGCTATAGGCAACTGGTGATTGGCAGCTTCATCACAACAATGCTTCTACTCTTGCCTCATGTCTAGTGCAGAGTTTTTTGGTGAAACATCAAATCACCCAGATGACTCATCCCCCCTACAGCCCTGCATCCTGCAACTTCTGGCTTTTTCCAAAACTAAAATCATCTCTGAGAGGGAAGAGGTTTTAGACCATTGATGAGATTCAGGAAAATATGACAGGGAAGCTGATGGTGATTGGGAGAACTATGTGAGATCCCAAGGTGCCTCCTTTGAAGGGGACTGAGGTGGCATTGTCCTATGTACAATGTTCTTGTGTCTTTAATAAATGTCTCTATTTTTCATATACATGGCTGGATACCTTCTGGACAGACCTCATATACCTTAGCCATTTGTTCTACACAAAGTCAATATCCCATCTAGGCTTCTAAAGCCATCAGTTACCAAAGTGAATGATTCACTAGAAATTTTTTTAAAAGTCTGAGCAAGGTCCTGAATAAAGGAATGTCCTCCTTTTCAAACTGGGGATTCATGTGACTCTGCCACATCCTGTCTGGACTACGGAGGATAGAAGTAGAGGAAGGCTCACCGATTCAGAGAAGGGTAAAGCTCTTGTTCCTGGGCAACTGTAGACCAGTCCATTTGTTTGTCCTCTGCAGGAAGGCAGCCACTACTCAGTTTATAATTTAGCCCTGCAGGAAAATAGACCCAGTGGGGAAGTTTGCTTTGTTAGTGCTTCCTCTGCAGTGTTACATTGTCATATTCCACAACCACTTACCTATCACTGTAGTTGGCAGAACAATGGCCTCTCCAAGAGGGCCACCTCCTAATCCCAGAAGCTGTGAATATGTGATCTTATGTGGCAAAGGAACTTTGTAGTTGTGATTAAATTAATGATTTTGAAATGGTAATGTTATCCTGGATTATAATCCTCATAATGGAAAAAGGAAAGCAGAAGGGTGAGAGTTGCAGAAGGAAGTGCAGTGATGGAAGCACAGGTTGAAGCAATGTATTTGCTGACTTGGAAGATAGAGGGAGCCATGATCCAAGGAATATGGATGGACTCTGTGAGTTAGAAAAGACAAGGAAACAGATTCCTTTCTAAAGTTTCCACAAGGAACACAATCCTGCTGAAAACTTGTTTTTAGGACTTCTGACCTCCAGAACAATAAGATCATAAATCTGTGTTTCTTAAATCAGTAGGTTTGCAGTAATTTTGTACAGCAGCTGTCGGAAACAAATATACCTGTGGACTTTGCATTATCTATCCCAATTCATTACCTTTCACTCTTTGACTTTGAAGTTCCTCATACAGATAGGGTGGAGTCATTCCCTACCCAGGACTCTGGGTTAGGCATAAGACTTGCTTTGGCCAATAGAATGAGCTAGAAGTGACGGTGTGCCAGTTCTGAGGCTAGGCCTGAAGAAACTCTCTGTCATTTTTGTGCTTCTGTCTTTGCCATGATGAATATCCGGGCTAGATGACTGATTTGAGGAGGAGGAGGGGGAGGAGTTACAATGGGGCAGAGCTATCCTGGTTAAAGTGTTCCAGCAGACAGAAGCCTCAGCCAAGCCACAACCAACTTAGCCCGACCTAGATCAACTAGGACCCTAACTGACCCCTGAGTTGTAATAATCAAATGATTGTTGGCTTAAGCCACTGAATGATATTAGGGCAGTATGTTACATAGCAATAGCTAAGTGAATCAATGCCTTATAAACTAATGATGGCAACTTGGAAAGTAATGTTCCAAATATTTTTTTACATGATCTCATTGAAATGCTTGCTTCTGTTGAGTGAATGGCCTAGGCCATAACATTTTAGGTATTTCATATCTGGCTGGTCCCAATCCTATAGTCTCATCATACACAGTGCAATAATCAGGAGCAGATCAATCAGAACCTTTTCCTCTCCCCTTCTTTCCCCTCCCAAAGAGCTCACATTGTAGCAGTCTGTAAATCTCTTTTTTATTAGTTTGTTTATTGAAATTTAACATATAAGTTATATATATATAGAATTAGACAAAAGAATTGATAATTAAGACTTCATTGACTATAGGCCACAGCTCTAACCTGGGGTATTTTCTAAATGTTTTTAAGTATAACAAAATAATGTTTGTCTCCATACAAAAAGTCGAGGTGGAGGCCCAGCTTTGGTCAGTAATAATCATTACGGCCTCATTGATTTGAATTCCATGTGTAGGCTAACGCTTATTAGAGTAAACCTTTTTTTTCTGGATTTGTATCCAAATTAATAAATGACAAAGAAATGTGTGATTACCTCCCTAATGATGGTAGGTTGAGAGTCAATAAAACATGATCTGATGCTGGCTGACGTCTGGCCCCAGAGTTCAACAGCATGAACTGAGGGCACTCCCCTCCTCCCCCAACCAGGGTGGGCAGAGAAACAGCCACCCCTGCTCCTTTACTGAAAATAAATGTTGTTCCAAGGAAGCTGCAAAATATTATCCTGGAAATGAATGCTCCTCACATGTGACATCTGAACTTTAATTAGGGGGGAGACTCTCATCATCATTATCACAAGCAGGAGAAAGGGGCAGCCAGGATTTCAGGGGGAATTAAAAAGGGTAATTAAGTTTTGCCATGATGTATTTAGCTTGCAGGATATATCAGGTGGGTTCTGACAGACAGCAGTATATGATGATATTAAATATTCATTATGATTCTATCACAGTATGTTCCACATTCATTGCTGGGAAATTGCTTACTGGCTTAAATATGACTGATTTCCTCTCCCAAAGCATTTTCTCACTCGTGCAACTTGTAATTTAAAAAAAAACATAGCTTTATAAGTGAGAGGCTGATTTTAATATAGTAATAACTACAGTGAGACCTGTTATTAGGAAGCTCAGCAGTGAGCACCACACTAACCCCCAGTGTGATCATTGCCCTGGCTCAAAAGTTCTGGCAATGGCAGGTGTAGTAAGAGAGTCTGCCAAGAAGAATGCCAGCTTATTAACTTCATTTCTGAATGTATGCCAAACAATTACAGTTACTGTAAAAACTAAAAATCTGAGGGTTTATTTTTTATTCCCATTTTACTTCATGACTCATACTGTATTCACTTCCATGGAACACCTCAAAGGGCTGGCATTTTCTATAGCCCCATTTTTTTTTTTGCTCATTGAACCTTACTTTTCCTGTGATTATAGAGTAGCAGACTAACCTCTCATTTGCAGATGACAAACTGAATCCTAGGGAGGGTGAAGAAAATGGCCCAAGTTGGCACAACTTGGAGAACCGGATCCCTGGACTCCAAGACCAGGCTCCCTTTGCACAGGGGGCTCCACTTTCCCTGACTGACTTAGAAGGCCAGAGCCTAACACTCTCACACCATGTGGCTCATCCACAAGTCTCAAACACTCCAGAAATCTCAGTTATGTGTGGCTGAATCTTAGGAAGTCATCATTTCCCTTTCTAAGCAGAGTTGACCACCCATTTCTCTTCGAAGCAAAAGAGAATTACACATAATTTAAATGCTGCTCCCAAAAGGTCAAATCTGACTGAGAATGAGAGTTGGAAGGCAATTAATATGTAATAAAAAAACAATTAGGTTTTCAGGCCTAGGTCCCATGCAGGGCGTGAAACTGACTACTGCACAGGTCTTCTTGATGGGACGAATGCATGCCTTGCATATCAGTGACATAAAACAGAATATAGGGTGAGCTCTTCCATTAGTGACTAAAATGGCTGTAACAATATTATGGCCTCAAGAATAGGCAAAGTTATCCTAATGAAGCCACTTATACTGAACCTGAAACAATGTATGCAGTGGGTGTCTGCATTTTGCAGTCATTTCACCAAACTTTTGAGCTGTTTTCTTCATGAGGATGATGCCTTCATCACTTGAGTGGGATGCCGTCTCCCACTTTCAGGACTTTCATTGCATATTCTTAGAATCCCCTCACTCAGGTTGTTTGATATCTTCTAGCAAAGTGGTTTGTGGGCATGTCTTCTGTCTTTCACTGGGCTGTAAACTCCTTAAACAGAGACCAGATTCTTCACCTTTGTCATCCCTATGTGTTTGGCTCATTTGGGTGCCCCAAAATATGCCTTGAATGAGTTAATGGCAAGTGGGCTGGTTAGCTGAATAAATTTTTTCTATCTGGTGAGGTGCAGATGGGTAGCTGGGAGTATCCTAGCTTTAATCTTTTATCTGTAGTTAGATTGGGAAAGTCATCTCATTTCCTCTTCTTCCTTGGAACAGCTTAAGGCAGGGGTTCCCAGCCACTCTAGGACGTGGACTGGTGCCCGTCCAGGGCTGTTAGGAACTGAGCCACACAGTAGGAGGTGAGCTTGAATGTGATGAGCTTGAATCACCCCAAAACCATCTCCCCATCCTTGGTCCATGGAAAAATTGTCTCCCATGAAACCAGTCCCTTGTGCCAAAAAAATTGGAAACTGCTGGCCTGAGGCATACCCTGGTGACAGCACAAAAAGCCTTGATTCTTGGCAGTCTGTTGACACTACCCATAGCTCCAGAGCCCTGATTAGGTCCTTGGTGTGTGCCAAGAAGGACAGTTCACAGGCATGTCCTTCAGGATGTAGTGGGCAGCTGGGAGACAGGTGGCATGACCCCAGCCCACTCCAGTATGTCTGCACACAAAGACTCCACGGCATCTAGCCGTTCGATTTGCACCAGTTTTGTGAGCAGCTCTGGGATGCTGTAGCCTGCTGTGCTGATACGATCAAAGAGCTGCATGCCGTCTGTCATGCCTCCAATCTCATCTCTTTTTAGTCCAAAGCTCTCAGCAAGGTGGCGCCATGTCTTCACAACGGCCTTCTCAGAGTTGTATGTGGAGCTGAGCATTCGGCTCGTCTTCTCAAGGCAATCAAAGGGCAGCTCTGTGGGGCTGAGACCTGCGGAGATGAAGGGCCAGTCAGACGTTGCAGATAGCAGTCAACAGAATCCCAATACCATTAGAATTGTTTTTAAAACCTTTTTTAAAAATTTGTAAAATAAAACACAGATTCAGAAAACCACTCAAAATAAATGCATAGCTTAAGGTGAACAACACCCAGGACTTTGGCAGCCACATGAAAAGTCTCTCCATAAACCCAAATTCCATTACTGACCTTTCTCCTCCTAGGAAAATAATTACCATAACCATATTGACTTTTATATTAATAGTAATCCCCTGAAGACCATTTTCAGCAGTCACTAAAGTCTTCACTATAGGCTACCCTTAGCTTATTAACTGCCTTACTTGGACCTGGGCAGGGGAAGAGGTCAAAGAACCATGGTCCTTTTATGGGAATAGTAGTCACTTTTGTAAAAGGTGTTCTCAAAGAGAGCCCAAACTTTGTGTTATCTGAGCCAAGTCACTGCCAGCTGAGTGGTTCTCAGAGTTTGCTATATATTAGACTCACCTAGAAGCACTTAAAAATGATATATTTCCACCTTTGGAAGATAGACTAGGCATGTTTTTCCCTATTTTTCCAGGTAAGTAAAGCTAAAACCACTGGCATTGTGTATAAAGCAAACAAGAGGACACTGGAAAGTGGAGAAAAAAGACTGCTCAGGACCTCAGGACTGGAGCAACGATACAATGATGAGTTCCTTGGGTTTTCTTTTGCCTCCATCCAAAACATGGAGCTGAAGAGTTCAGGAATCCAAATTCCCACAATAACAAAAATAGCTCCAACAAAAGCTTGTTCTCTTTAATTAAAGCACCACAAAAAGAGAAGCTTAGTAAGAAGAAAACATTCAGACAATAATTCTTTATTATAGAGAAACACCACAGAAAAACTGTGGTACTACCACCACCAAAGCCAACAAAGGCTGAATGAGAAGCCTGGGTATCTACCCTCAGTAGGCTATAACATTGCACCAGGGTGGTGTCAGGGACGGGCAAGTTGGGAGCCTGGACTTTCTTATTATCGGCTAAAAATAAGCCTCCCAATGCCCATAGCGTCAGTGGAGACCATTTGGAGAAACAGATTCCCACCCTCCAACCAACAATAAGAGGAAGCCAATGGTTGGATGTCGATGAAGGCTAAGTTGGAATTTGAACATCAACCTGCATCGGCCCGTAAGAAGGTGGTACCACCCACTTCCTCTGACACAGGTATCACAGGAAGCCAGCTACATAGAAGGCTTTAAAAAGATCCAGTTTCATAACATGACATAGAACTGTCCAGGTTTCAATAGAAACTCACTCTTTATACCCAGAACCAGGAAGAACACAAAATAAATGAAAAAAGACAACCAATAGATGCCAACACTAACATATGTTAAAATTATCTGAGAAAGATTTTAAAGAAGCCATGATAAAAATCCTTCAGCAGTAATTTCAAACATGCTTGAAAAAAATAAAGATATTGAAAGCCTGCCCTGGCCAGTGAGGCTCAGTTGGTTGGGTATCATCAGCCCACAAAGAGAAAGGTCACCAGTTCACTTCCCAGTCAGGGCACATGACTGGCTTGTCAGTTTGGTCCCTGGCCAGGGTACAAGCTAGAGGCAACCAATTGATGTTTCTCTCTCATGTCAATGTTCCTCTCCCTCTTTTTGTTCCTCCCTTTCCCTCTCTGTAAAAAAAGAAAAAAAAATGACAGCCTTAGAAAATATAAAGAACCCAACAGAAATGTTAGAACTGAAACATACAATAACCAGTATTAAAAACTCATTAGATGTAACCAATGGAAGAATAAAGACAGAGGAAAGAATTAGTGAGCTGAATAATAAAATAGAAATCACTGAATCTGAACAATAGAGATAAAATAAACTGAAAAACACAGAGCCCCAGGGACCTGTTAGTCTACAACAAAAGATCTGACATTTGTCTCATGGAGTCTTAGAAGGACGGGAAAAAGAAAGTGGGGCTGAAAACTTCCCAACTTGCAAAGAAACAAAAGTACGCAGATTCAAAAAGCTGAGAAAACTCCAAACAGGATGAACCCAAGGAAAGTCACATCATAAATGAACTTCTGAAAACTAAAGACAAGAAAGTCTTAAATGCAGCCAGAGGAAAACATTACCTTACCTATAGGGAAAAAGCAATTAGAATGACAGTGGATTTCTGATCAGAAACCAGTCAGAGGGAGGTGGTGTAGTGTTTTCCAGTACTGAAAAAAGAAAGAGCTGTCAACCCAGTATCCTATACCCAGTGAAAATACCCTTCAGAAATGAAGGGGAATTGAAGACATTCTCACGAAAGAAAAACTAAGAG
>VMDR010036466.1:0-10489 GCA_007922815.1 Macrotus californicus | reverse complement strand
GAAGGCAAGGAAGAATTGTGACAGTAGATAAATATTATGACGTAAAATATACATATGAGGTCTGTCTGGAAAAAGTCCAGCCATTAATGTAACGAGAACGGTTTGTGCAACATCGATGTAACCTGGCAGCCAAGGAGAGTGGACTGGGGTGAGCAAAAATATCTGAACTAGAAGGAAAAATAAGTCAATCTATGGTCATGAGCGATTGTGACCTTAGTCCACCTCTGAACAATGAGTCAACTGACAGGACAGCACAATACAGATGTGAACAAGTCCATCTGTAACTGTGACCTCATTCACATCTCTAGAACTCCGCAATCGCAAAACAAACATTCTTTTCAAACTCACATGGAACGTGTATAAAAACTGGGTCACACACCGGCCATAAATTTGAGAGGAGACAGAAGGCAGGCTTCTGAGGTGCTGACATTGCACTACTTGCTATTCCTCGAGTGGCTGGTGAGTATACAGATTTCTGCTTTGTTGATCAATTCTGTCTTGCTGTTGTTCATGTGTTGTGTGTATTTTACATGTTTTCTGTGGATACTATACGTTTCTTGTTGTTCACTTTTTGTGTAGGTGCATTTTATTTCACAACTTAAAAATGTGCGTTAAAGCCCTTTAGGAAGGAATGAACCTCCTATCCATATGATAAGCCCAGGGCAGCCTGTTTTTCACTCAGCATTTCACCTAATTGCTGTGTTTTCAGTTGAGCACCAGATGAAGCACCAGGCTTAGTTTAGAGGCTTCCTTGTACAAACCCATGTGCCGTTAAGCACAAAAAGCTTCTTCAGCCCAGCAAGATGCTCACTCTAAGGGAGACACTGGGGAAGGGAGACTGAGGGAGCTGAACAGCCATGAACCCCAGCTCACATGTAATCCAAGGCAGTGTAGGTTCAGATGCTCACTTCACAAAACAGGCACAATCATTCACATTATTATTTTCCTCTCTCCTTTTTATCCCAGGCACACAGTTGAATTGGCCTCAGTTAAACATAAGTAGGCTAGTGTTGAGGAACCAGGAGAGTGTACTGTGATTTGGAGAATAACTAAAGTTATGCAGACTGAGGGAGCCGTGAAAGAATGGATCTAAAGGAGGGCAACCACAAAGCATCTGCCCCGAAGGAACCGATAGAGATGACACGATCATAGCCTACAGTGGCATTAAGCCAATACACCCTGGCTGGTTGGTTGTTTTATTTTTATTATTATTATTCACTAGCATTTACTGAAGGCTCATCATCATTGTCATCATCAATAACATTATAGAAAGCTTGCCAGGCACTATACTATATACGTGATTTTTCTAGATGGTTTCATCTCGCCATCTCCCAATAAGCCTAGAAAAGCAGGTATACTATTAGTTCTACTTTATAGGTGGAGAAAATGGGCTAAGGGGCCAGATCACCCACGTAGCAAATGGAAGAAATGGGGTCTAACCAGCTGGCCTGACCTCAGCACCTGCAACCTAGCCTGCTACACTACAGTGCCTTCCCCAAACAGCTCAGGGATGATCTGCACTTGATGATCTCCGAGGGCTCTTTCCACTCTGTGTTCTATGACTTGCTTTGATGAATCTACGACAAAGCATCCAACTAGGCCCAGAAATCTCACATTGTACCAAGCAAAATAAAGAAGCTCAACAAAATCTCCTTACATGATCTGAAAGTTAGAATTCAGGCTCCTTAAGGTTATCAGAATTGGTCCTTCCCCATACTGAATCCTTCAAGCAATGGAAATGTTTTTCTCCTCTGCCTGTCAACACCTAATATTGCTTCCTCATTATGAAGACAGATGGCACAGATAATATACAGGCATTCCAGCAAGAATAAAAAAATAAATTTGCAATATCTGCAATACAGTTGGCATGGTCTTTAAACACAACTGGACTCAAGACAAATTTCCTAACTGCAGTCTTCTAGGTGGGAAAAAAGTCCCCCCTTTTTAAAATGCCTAAATTTAGTGTAGATGAAATAAACTGCTTACAAACTATTAACATTAGTCTTGGAAAACATACTGGTGGTTCATTGAATACATCGAAGCTAAAAAAATCTTATAAATACAAGACTGTTTTTGTTCTTTATACAAAATACTTAGTGATCAGTCAGGTCAAAATATTCTCATTTGTTCCTTTAAACAGTCATGAGAGTTCTTTTGTTTAAAACGCAAAACTAGCTGTCTAATGTACTCTTTTCTCTTTAAAAGAGAAATAAAGCTAACCCCATAACGGATACAAAAAGCTGTTAGACACGCCTGAGCCTTCAGGAGGATGAAGCACACCGCACAGAAGCATAGGGACACTTCTGTGTTAATGTCAAAGGCTGGAAGCTGCTGGGAAGCAGCAATAATGTTTTTAAAAATTTTTTTTAAAAAAAGTATGACATAAACTTTCTCTTGGAGGCTCTAAGGAAAAAAAATTTATTAGGTCCAGGAATCCAAGATGACTTGGCATAATTATGATTACATGCAGAACTGAATGGTTAGAAATGAAATCTATACAGGTCCAGCCTAAGGTTCTCATGGTCAATCTGTGTTCACAAAGTAGTGGCATCCCCAGAAACCAGGAAAAATCTCCACTTTGCAAGTCTAATGAACCAGATAGACCACTGAATCACCAATATCTTCCCGCAGCCCATTTTCCGTAAGATAAACTTTCTTGCTCGTGAGGTCTATGTGGAAAACAGCATGCTCAGAAATGGGGGTCTTCCCAGTCTGCTCTTTTCCCAGGACAGGAATTCGCCGAGGCCCCAACAGTGGGTCATCAAATCTCATCAGTTTCACTTTGGAAAGATCTACAGCAAAAAAAGATGATTGATATGAGCATTTAATTGCAGTTACTGACTCAAACCCAAACCCATGCTCTAA
Source organism: Macrotus californicus (assembly GCA_007922815.1). Classification (NCBI taxonomy): domain Eukaryota; kingdom Metazoa; phylum Chordata; class Mammalia; order Chiroptera; family Phyllostomidae; genus Macrotus; species Macrotus californicus. Next base: position 7,624 of record VMDR010036466.1, on the reverse strand, counting down.
CTCTGATAATTCATGTCTTAAACACACTGATCGTTACACCTAAAACATATTTTCACCAGATTATGAAACAGGACCCGATCTCAGAAAGCAAAGCTAACCCTAACCAATCTTCATCTTCTGTCAGCTTTTACCCAGATTGTCAGAGACCCTGTGTGACACATGCCCTGGGAGGCTAACCAAGGGGAAGGGTTGGGTCCGATCTTGAGCAGAATCCTGGATGGTCCCTCAAACCACTTTTTATATGCTTCAATTAACCATTTTTCAGAGTACGAGCAAATGTAAAACACTCCTCTTTCTTGTCTTGCTTCCTGGAATATATTACAACTCTAAGAGTTGCTGGGCTTTTTGGAAGACACTTTTGGAAAAAAAAGAATGACGATTCTAACACATAGCACGACAAGTCTCTTGTTTTGCTCCAAGGATGAAAGTGTTCGCAGTAAAGGGCTGATGAGAGACAAGGAGAGAAGGGGAAGGGCAGGGGCAAAGGGCACAGAGTGTAGAAGTTCAAGCTTGGGATGAGCTCCAACCCGCCCCTGCTTGAGATTTTCCTGATCTGCTCTTGTGCAAGCTGATAAGATGGTTCCTGACAAAGAAGGCACTGGTCCCTTGATCAAATTTATGATCCAACAAGCCTGCCAACAATTGAGCCTGAAAAAACATTTATTTATTTCAGCAATTCTGAGACTTTCCCACTCCAAACGGCTTTGTTTTACATAGGGCAAAAACATGATAAGCGACTGCAAATGGTGATTCTAAGTGTAGCCTGGCTAGTTATGTTTAACCTGTGCCACAGACACAGAAGATACTTTCCGAATTACTTCCCACCCCTTTCTAAAGTAGATCGCTGGGTGGTCTGTGAGCTCCACTCCCAATTATGTTGCTTTGAGAGTATGAAGCTTAGCAAGAGAGGGATAAGAGATAAAAGGAGACACAAAAGCAGCTGGCAGCTATGCCAGGAGTACAAGTTATCCTCGCATTCTCTTCTCCTTGGGAAACAAAGACAGAAGGACTACAAGTTTAGAGGTGGGATCTTGGGGCTTATCGAGCAATTACCTGTGACTACCATGAAGACAGGCCCTGCCTGAGAATCTCTAGAGAGTCCGTCTCTGCAGAGGCCATAAAATCTATTCCCAGATACAGCACAAGCCCTGAGTTAAAACAGGAAAGGAGCAGACACAGCCTGCATGACAGCCCTGGTCTCATTTGGGGTAAAAATACGATTCATTTTAACAGCTTTGCAATTCAACATGCTCACCAGTGATACCAAATTATTTTGCTATGGAAGCAGTGACAAGTTCTGCCAGCAGATTTTATGCACAAGGCCTTTTACTGCAGATCTGCCTCTGTGTGTGCGTGTGTGTGTGTCTCCCTCTAGAACAGACCTCCCTCATCATTCCAAGCAATTCCGAATCAAACTATTTCAAAGAAGCCTTAACACTCAATCAGGCTTCTAAGTGACAAAACACATTTGCTTTGATGTTCCACCATGTAGTTCATTACTGCCAATAAATCCTGGAGCTTTCTTAGTGGTCTGTCTTTTCTTATCCCAGAACTCATTGAAAATGCTGAAATCTGAGTCTGCAACTACACAAGATTTAAGGCACTTAGAGAAGAGATGAGAGTAACTGAAAGTCACTAGGGATTGATAATGTGCAATGGAGCCTTTCACGAACTCCAAGTTATTAGTTCATATGTGGCAGGGGTTGCAAGTGATTTCAAGTCATTATCATCAAATAGTTGCTCAGTGGTCTTTGTGGAGCAAAATGATGGTTTTAGCCCAGTTCCTCCTGGACTTGGACCATAATCACCCCCAACACAATGGGCACTAATTGGACGACTTGCTAGTCACTGCGGCAGACAGACAGGGAGACCTGTTACTGCACATCACTCCTTTCCCGTCGCACGTCTTCCACCCCCTTAGACATCAAAGCATGCTGTTGGCCCCTGGAAAAGTCTCGTGGTTAGAGCTCTTCTGTAGGCACTGGGAAGAAGATTAATTTCAAACTCCCCTAACGTTTCTGTCTATTTTCTAAAATTCACAGCAGCTACTGATACCAACCTTAAAGGACTTCGAGTACATGTAACACCGGCAGGCTGAACATTATATAACCCCTTTTTCAATACAGGGTTACATCGTCCAGTGTGCTATCACCTCAAGATAATCCTACTCAATATATCTATTTGCTTTAAAAGCCACCAAACTGTTCTTTGTGGTGGCGAGTTCTTCCTACCATAGGATTTTCTCATGATGCATATGTGCAATATAAAACAGCCAAATAAAGCCACAAAATAGCTTCCTCTATATCTGTATTTCAAAACGGTCTGTCTTCTGTGCCTACAGCTCTAGGCATGGCGCTCTCACTCGACAGTCCCTGGCTTACCGAGGGAACAGGATCCATGCCTGTAACAACACGATGGACCTTGAAGACATTCTGCTAAGTGAAAGAAGCCAGACACAAAAGGACAAATGCTGCATGGTGCTACATAAAGGCAGAAAGCAGAGAAGTGGTCACCAGGGACTGGAGCGAGGCAGAACGACGGAGAGTTGTTCGTTAGTGGGTACAGGGTCTCAGCCTAAGGTGGTGGCAAAGTCCTGGCGGTGGACAGTGTGATGGCCGCACACAATGGCTGTGTATTTTACGGCACTGAGCCATATACTTAAAAATGACTACAGTGGTCGATTTTGTTGTGCATGTTTTACCACCATTTTTAAATGATGTCAAAAACAACAAAATCTCTGGTCCTGATATATTGCTGACACAGAGTGAGACAAGTATGAGCGCCCCCTCCCCCCTCCGCCACACATCCTGCCCTCTCACCCTCACAATGGGCATTCTCATGCCCCGTCTACACAGTACAGGGCACAAATAATGCCCCGGCTTTTATTACAAACTCATAAGCATGTAATTCTGTAACATAACAATATCAGACCCAGGCACACCATATGATATTTTAGGTGAAATGTTCAAATTAAAACTGTAAGTTATTACACCCACATCATTACCCCACGAACCACACTCAAGCAGGCCTTACTCCTGCCGGACCCTGGGTTTTCTTCATAAATTCATCCCCGACCACCACAGTTGGAAATAATCTCACACCCTTCGTCTCACTGGCTATCGATTTTATCTACACCTCTCCTACCGCACTCAGCAGTCTCTCCTTATATTAGGGTTATGTATGTCAAAGGTTCAGTCCCCTATTCCTTCACTAGATGCAGCGTCCTAATGAATGGTACTTTGTGGGCTCCCCAAGCCCCCTAGTGCATACATAGGAATCTCTACCAACACACTTAACTGTACATACACCACACGGGACAGTTTATCAAGAAGTGCCCATAGAACGGGAATGAATGATTTCAAGAGAACAAAAAGTAACATGGTGCAATGAATTCCAAAGGGCTACTTTAAGTCTTCTATGTCAACGGCATACTGTTACCCCACATAGACTTCCAAAAATTAGGTCACTGTCTGGGACTTATAAATCTTTTCAGAAGTTTATACTAATGGAATGTGGCCCAATCAACTCTTGATTGCCGTCATGAAGAAGAAAGATAATGCAAAATAAGGAATCTCAACATTAATTTGTCTTCATCATTGGGAAGAAAAATAATACAGAGACACACTAACTCCCTTTACAACATGCTCAGCCTAAGACGTGGCTGAGTGATGAAAAGAAACCCCCTATAAACTACAATGTTAAATCTAATCACAGATTCCGACTCAAGCCTGATAGGAAATTAAATTTACATAATTCACTCGCAGACACATTGTTTAGAAGAATGACCTTTGGAATCGGATGGACCTGAGTTTGAATTTCAGCTCCGGGATTTATAGCTGAACGAACTCTGCGAGTCATTTACCCTTCCTGACCTCCACTGTATCATCCGTAAGAGGGAAGTAGTAACACTCTCTGTGTTGTAGTGTTACAGAATGATCAGATGGCTAACACACGGCACATACTCACTAACGTTTACTGTTTCTCTTCCTTCCCCAAGAACAAACCCAACTAGGCAAGTTAGTTCAGAATATTAAGAGTATGTGTTCCTTAATTCTGAAAACCTCTGAGAGAAACTGCTCGTTACAGTTTAAAGGGAGATGGGGTCTTAGAAAGATATGTAATCCAGCATCCTCATTTCACTAAAAGGAAGATCAGTTTAGAGCTTAAATGACGTGGCCAAGTCACCAAGCTACCTAGTTGCAATGTCCCAAGGAGAACACAGGTTTCCTGATGCTGGGTCCAATATTCTTCCCCCAACACTACAAAGCTACCCCTAAGCAAGTCAGCTACTTTTCTTTCTTGGCTTAGAATTCATCTAATCCACAAGCTTCTGCCCAATGTGCGGGGAAACCATCTACCTTTGATTCCTCGGTCCATTTTCATTAAACGCCTGATTATAGAATCGCAGGTATCTCCTTGCCTGATTTCAATTTTGGTTGAGAAGTGACCATTGGATGGCTGGGGATTCACTATGAAAACTGACACACCGGGCTAAGAAAATAAAAGAGAAAATAATTGTTATAGGAAATCAAACTTGAATACCCCAAACGAAGAGGACTCTCTGCTACATTTTCAATGTCCAATGAAAGACAGATTTAATTCTGGTATTCTAAAATCAGGACAAAGGAACACTCAAACAGGAGAGAAAAAATGTACAAAGCTCATGCTGACAACCAAATGCCTAGATAAACTGACAACTACAAAAACCAATACTGATGATGGATAATAATAATTATGTTTTCTCTTCCACAACCACCCTCATTTACTGAATTTCTACCATGTAGCAGGCACTGCCCTAAGCATTATTATTCCTATATCCTGAAAGGTAGTTCTTTAAGACCCCTTTTCACAGACTGGAAGCTGAGGACTAGGAAGATTAACCAGGCAGGCCAAGGTCATAAAACCAAAAAGGGAGAGCCAGGACCACACCAGTTCTATCTCACACCACCTTCCACGTTCTATACGCTATGTAGTAAAAGACGGTGCTCGTTATCTAAGATCGCTAAGTCTGCTGCTTATCAAGAAAAGGACATTTTATGGACTCTGACAACTGCAGTCCGTTGGACTTGGACAAACGCTGCCATTCGGAACGGGTCCTTAGAGAATAAACAAATAGAACCCTCCAAAACTCCAAAAGCTATTTATCTTCACTAATAGTAGCCAAATAATCGGGGGGAAATCAATTCCAGCATAACCTAAGATAATCCATCTATCTCATTTATGCCAGAAACCCAAATATCTTCAAAAACATTCTCAAACCAAGACTCATCTGAAGAACAAAAGTGTATTTTCACTTTTAAAAAAATCTCACATTTCAGCCCTGGCTGGTGTGGCTCAGTACATTGGGTGCTGGCCTGCAAACCAAAGGATCGCCACTTCGATTCCCAGTCAGGGCACATGCCTGGGTTGCGGACCAGGTCCCCAGTAGGGGGTGTGTGAGAGGCAATGACACACTGATGTTTCTCTCCCTCTCTTTCTCCCTCCTTTTCCTTCTCTCAAAAAATAAATAGATACATCTTTTAAAAAATAAATAAATAAATAAATAAATAAAATTTAAGAATCTCACATTTCAATGTATTTCAATTCCACTGTATTTTTTAAATGAAAACCAGGTTTTGTAAATCATATTTTTATTTTTTAAAACCACAAATAACATCTGATGCCATCCATTATAGAAGAGTAAGGAAAAGCATATTGCACCAACCAGGAAATCGGGAGACCTCAGATCCACCCCCATATCCAACCAACTGTGTGGCTGGACCACACCAACCACTTCACTTCTCTGGCCCACACTTCCTTCCATCTTTAAAACAGTGGGGTCAGATGTAACGATCTCTAAGGTCTCTTCTAGCTTTGAAAAGCAATGATTCAGTGAGATTCTTTCAACTTACCTCTGTTCTAAAAACATTAAGTGGTTTCCCAGGACAGCATTCTTCCCTGATTTTATCTTCTGCTTCAGAGGCACACTTGATTTCTATGTGTTCTAGCTAAATTGAGGGGAAAAAATGGAAGTCATTAGTATTGCTTAGTATGACTGGAATTAATCATCACCTCATTTCATCAAAGAGCAAAACTAGGTTCTCCACTTAATGTGAAATGATCTGTGCAATTTTATTATTTTCCATATAAACACCGAATGAAATCTAGCATCAATGATTTAACACTGATCTTAGTGTCTCATAGTGCTGTTATACAATCATGTTTAACATTTTCCATGGTGAAGTCTGTGAGTTACCTGGGCTGTATAAAAGAAAATGAAAAATCAGCATAAGAGGCTGTACTTAAATATAGTTCAGATATTTAGCATTTGAAAATAAAAGGCGTCCACTTAAACTCAAAAATGTAACATATTATATATGCCTGAATACAAGATGATCCTAAATGTGTCCCCATTTCCCAAAGATCCAAGACCTCCATGAATATATATGAATATTTAGAAATATGCTTAACATAGATGTCCAGTAATATTTATTAATTTAATTATTAACTTATTTATAATTGTATGACATAAAGGGGTTATTTAGAAATAACAATCTTCCATTCTAACATGAAACAATTTTATTCAAATTCTAAGCTTTCATTTTTTCATTTCAGTGTCTTCCTTATCACTAGAACCACTTTGTCTTCTAACAGTTTTTCTAGAGCAAATTCTCTTTCTTTCTGCCTTAGTTGCCTGAGAGACAGCATTTTTAGAATTGATACATGAAGCCGTGACGGGGGCTGGATGGTGGGACAGCGAGAATGTGTGAAAGCTCTTGGTAATGTTCTAGTTCTTGAGTTGGTAGTAGATTCATGGATGTTCATTATATAATTATTTTTTCAAAAACAGGATGTAATGTACACATAGGGACTATGGTTGATAATATCAGAATAACTTTGTATGGGGACAGATGGTTACTAGGCTTCTCATGGTGATCACTTTATAATGTACATAAATGTCAAATAATTATGTCGTACACCCGGAACTAACATATTTATGTCAACTATACTTCTAATTAAAAAGAGCTTTACATTCCAGGATAAAAATCTTTAATAAATTAAAATTTAAAAACAATACCAGACATGGACCAATAATAATTTATCATGAACTAAGGATTCTAATTAATCCAATTCTGTAAATCTAAGACCTAAAAGGAAGGGGCCAGGGAAGGGGGAAGAAGCAATTCAGAATACCCCATAATATGAGAAATTTGGGAAGTATTTGTATATGAGGTCTCCTATTTCTTAAAAAATAATTGCGGAGGTGAATATCCAGGTATATACAGTTATTATTTTATGTACAGAATAATTGACAAGTGAAATAAGACAACAGATCATTTCTTTCTTCCTGCAACTTCTACATACACCCATTCTCTTTCCCTCCAGAAAACTTTTGAACGACATATTTGGCCAAGTTCCTAAACATAGAAGATAAAGTTTATAAAATGTTCATTATAAAACAAAAGAACTGGATTACATTTACTATGGGTAACTAGTTATTACAATTCCTAGCCCCTCTTACCTCAAGGGAATTCGTCAGGTACACTATATTCTCCATAAGTACTGTCTGTTCATCAAACTCTAATTGCAAATCCAGAACACGGGGTCCCACCTTCTCCAGATTTTCCTACCAGCCAAAATGGTT
>VMDR010036465.1:0-10483 GCA_007922815.1 Macrotus californicus | reverse complement strand
AAGAGAGAATTACTGTTTAATGGGTATAAAGTTTCAGTTTTACAAGATGAGTTATAGAAATAGAGAGTAGTGATGTTGTACGACATTGTGAATGTGTTTAATGTCACTGAAAATGTACACTGAAAATGCTTAAGATGATATATTTCATTATGCATATTTTATCACATAAAATTTGACAAGGAGAAACTATATTATGCACAATATTTAGGGTTAGTATTTTTGGAGGTGTTTTGTATAGCACCATATAGAAATCCCTATGAATAGTGTGAACAAATATTTCAACTAAATGTTTCCAATGACCTTGAAAACATATTTAGCTTTTATTTGGATTCTAGGAAGATCAGCTGTGAGTTCAACGTTCTTCTGAACTCATCATTACCAAACACAAGGTCTCAAAAGCTTGTGTTATTTCTCTTCTTAGCGCCTCTAGAAAGTGAAGTCTGAAGACAGAGACATTATTGGGGTCTCATCCAAATGATAACGTCTTTTCCTGCCAACCTCTTTTCTTCGTTGGCCTTGGGTTGTATAGTGCTTGTTTTCTCCTTTGTTGCTCTAAATTTTGTGATGGGTAGCCAGAAATGACCGAAGAGTTTCATGATGATGTCAAATATGGTGCATCAAAATGCATTTTAATTACCCCTTAAGGTGTTTGGCAATAGTAGCTTTTTCTCTTAAAAAAACTCTTAGAATTATAATGTTTTTCCAAGAATATATTTAGAATATTTATAAAAAGGATGAAGAATTATGCTGAAGAAGAGAGGCTTTGGATGGAGGGATGGCAACAAGTAGCTGGCTGTTCTTGTGACGCCCGATGCTCAATAGACAGGGATGCAGGGAAACGGAAACATGAATGAAAACAAAGTTGGAAGAATGCAGGAAGAATAGATTTCCCCTGGAAGCCAAACTGTAGAACTCATACCTCCGTTACATCTCTTAGTACACTTCAGGCTCCTTTCCTAGAGCCTCAGGGGCTTTCCTTACCTGCACTAAATGTTGTCCCCATGAAAACTCACACCTTGTACTACCTGTGGGGTGAAGGAAAGTGCTTTATTCCTCTACTGCTTAAAGGACAATTAGATGTGCAGCGGCTCCCAGAAAAAAATGATCAAACCAGATGCCTCTTTCACGAATGAGAGTAACACAAGTAAAATAAGTCAGTATAAGATTGCTCTGAGCACAAACAACATTCTGCTGAACGCTTCTTTTAAAAACAGCCGTAAAAGCATTCTCTCGTCAATGTTACATTTTGGGGAGGTAGCAATTGACAGAGTTTGTGCTACTTACTATAATGAACGAATCTAAACTTAACATGAGTTCTTAATTACCACGTAGTTTAAATGCTTTTTGAAAAGAATAAGGAGGACACATCCCAGGAAGATTAAGTGGAAGAACAGTGACCGTGGAGCTCTTGGCCTTGTGTTCTTAACTGCACTGACAATCACACTTTTGGGATGTTTCACTCAGACTTTCTCCCTGTCTAGATAATTCCATAACTGCCTCCTGTAATTTTATAGCCATATATATTCAGTCTTTTGCACTGTTTCTGTCCTATGTTTTACTGTCATAGACAATGATTAATTGTGTTCTTTCTTATATACTGCTGTGACAGAACAGTATATTGAGGTATTCATTTTTTTTTGTTTTATTGTCCCAGTACTCACTCCCCTTGCCATTTCCGAGAAGGTAAACATACCTTGTGAATACCTGTGTTCAAAGGAGGGAGCAGATTTTGACAGATTTTGACAGAGGAAAGCCAGTTCCAAGGACTACGGCGTCTGGCTGTGTAACACACACATCTGGGTGGCCTCCGCTGAATAACGTTCGTGAATCACATCGTCTAGGGTTGTTTGATGCCCGGCCTTCTCAACTCTTTGTGGTAGCACTGTTACACCTCATTTCTTTTTTTATAAAAATCTCATTTTGTAAACCCAAAGATGTATAGGGATGACAGGGGATGAGAAGCACAGACTGACTTAAAGCAAGCACGCATTCATTGTATGAAGGAAATGCCCACGGGCCAGGAGAAGTTAGGCAATACTGCTTATCTCTACTAGCCCATTTTGACACATCTACAAACTTTTCAAGGGAGCACAAAAATCTATTATTTAAAAACTTGTTTGAATTAATAAACTATTGTGTTTGTCAAAATAAAATATAACTAAAGTAAAGTCTACAGTGAAAATTCAAACCACACACTTTAAGGTTGGAAACTTTGATGTGATCACTTTCTCAGTACTGTTCTAGCTGACACAAGTTAATATAATGAGGTGGTAAATTACCTTGAGAGAGGGAAAGAAAAAAGGTTGCATATTAGAAGAGAAGAGTTAGAGCCCCAGATTGAGAACAAGATTAGGATTCTGAGGACCTCAGGAAGAGAGCCCTAACCCATTACTTCACTGGGCCTCTGCAATGGACCAGCCATCTCAGAGGGATGCCTCAGGATGAACTTCAGAAGGGTAAGCCACGAGTTTAAAGCCGCCTTGTCAAGAAAGATCCATCCATAAACACTAAAGCCACACCAGAGACATTGAAATTAAGAACAATTTAACAATGGCCAGAGGGGAAGGGGAAGGAAACAGTGGGGGAAAGGGTTTCCAGGAAACACTATAAAGGACACATGGACATAACCAAGGGGGAAGGTGGGAGCAAGGGAGGGAGGTGGGATTGGTTGGGGTGGGGGGAAGTGGTGGGGGGAAAATACAGACAACTGTAAATGAACAACAATAAAGTAATTAAAGAAAAAAAAACACAAATCCTTAAAAAAAACACTAAAGCCACAAAATAACATGCCTTCAAGGGAAGATGCAGATTTGACAAATAAGCATAAAAATTGATGAGTGCTGATCACAATGCAGAAAGACCTTTATAAATTTTTTAGATTCTCAAATTATTATTGGTGAAAAACAGGTTCTAGTGGCGTGGAGAGCAAAAGAATTTTCTGAGACCCGCATGGGTGGATGAGACTGTGCGGTATGGTTTATTGATGATGTAAAATTAAGGGGGTTCCCCTTTTGACTCCCACTGTCCCATCTCTATCCATCTCACCATAGAAAAAGTCCAGCCATGTCCTCGGCCAGGCCAAGACAAAAGACAGTGTCCAGAGTGTGTATCCATATTGAAGTACAGTCCAGTTCAGCATCCACCTAGGTGCAATTCATGGCTGTATGTGGTATTCAGGCTCTCTCCTGGAGTCTGCATGTGTGGGGCCCACATGGCCATGGGCCATGAAGCTGCTAGGGCTACATGGCTATGGAGAGAGGACCAGTGAGCGCACAGTGTGAGTGCAGGTTCCCAGGCAAGATGAGAGAGAGAGAGATCTCAGTCCTTTTGAGCCCACACCATCAACTGTGGGCCCCAGTAGCTGCTAGACCCACATGGTCACATGCTCCCAGATAAGAAAGCACACAAACCAATGGGGCAAGTGCACCATTGGGTGAGAGAGAGAGAGAGAGAGAGAGAGAGAGAGAGAGAGAGAGAGAGAGAGAGAGAATATGCTAGCTTCTTCATTCTCCTGGGATTACATTAGCTTGGATTTAGGATGTACCAGGTGCCTTTTCAAATTAACCGATCAACTTCCTAGGCTTTTGCAGGCTTTGGATGTGTTTACACCCCCCAATAATCTGGTACTCCAGGGGAGAAAGGAGGAATGTTAATCCCCTTGCTGGAACACACTGTTGTGGTCCCCTGGAGTGTAAAAAGCTGTAACTTCCTGGTGAAGTAAATAGCTTCCTGTTTCCTGCTTCCCAGGTTACTAAGCTCAATGTCTGGTCCCCTTTGCTCCCCTTCTCAATATCTAGCTGAACACCAATGATAACAAAAGCAGTTATGATATCCTGAATAGGATGTAGGAAGTCCCCAATTATAACAGAGAAGAATCTTTTGTCATAATTTCTAGATAGTAAATGTATTAAGAATTATGAAGTTATATCTAATAACTCATAATATTAGTCAGCGAGGGTTGCCATAACAAAATACCGCAGACTGAGTGACTCACACAACAGAAATTTATTTGTATGCAATTCTATGGGCTACAAGTACAAGATCGAGATGCCAGCAGGCTTGGTTTCTGGTGAGGTCTCTCCTTGGCTTAAAGACTGCCACATTCTCCTGTGTCCTCACATTACCTTTTCTCTGTTTCTCTGTCTCTTCATATTATTATAAACACATCAGTCCTATTGGATTAGGGCCAAAATCTATGGCATCATTTAACCCTAATTTCACCTTAATGGGCCAATCTCCAAACACTCTCATTTTGACTTATGAATTTTGGGAGGGCATAATTCAGTTCTTAATGCTCATAAGAGGTTGAATAAAAGTATGTAGCTTGTTTCCATCCAAGAAAATTAAAATAATGGCAATATAATACAAACAAAAGTATACATCTAAAAAGAACAGATGAATAATCTGGAAGTGCCCTGGAGAAGCCATGCAATGTCAATGAAACTGTAAAAGTTTGAAAGTAGACAAATGTGTGGCAACAGACTTAATACAGCATGAAATGATCAAGAGGAGGGAAAAAGAAGCAAGAAAATTTGCGATGGAAATTTCAAAAGCCTCCAGATTTGGAGGCGCCAGAACCTCTGAAGGTGGATGTAGGGAGCATAAAAAGAATAGGATTAACTAAAAATGTACAATTCAATTAAAATTTCAAAACATTTTCTTTCCCTCATGATGCTAAGCTCCTACCCTTCTTCTGGCAAGGTGATGGTGGAGGCTGATTTGCTCTTTGGTTAATTTAAACTAGAAATATTTCAGGCTTTAGGACACCTGACATCATCATTAAAAGCAACACTAATGCCCAAGACTGGAACATAGGATTGTCTTCTGAAAAATGGGAATGCCTTTTTATTTTCCTTTCTCATATCCCAGAAAAATGGCACACAGAATTATATTCAAGACAGGAGACTAGAGAAATACAGTCAGGAGGAATAGATTGATCTAAGAAAAATAACTAAAAAAGATCATGTAATTTTGGCATCTTATGATAAAATGACTGAGACATTGCACACAAAAGTGACCTGTCACAGGGTATCCATCCAACTTTTGGATGCTTTTTTAAACATGAATAAATTACCAGGCTAGGAAACAATTTACAGAAAACTGTTATTTCCTCAACATTCCTTATACTTCTTTCCTAGTAGGGGTTTTCATGAGAATAATGCTTTCCCTTACTGCACACTTTTCCTCACCTCTTCCCACCAAAGGGGAGGTGGTTTTTATAAGTGGTGAGCACAGCATAGGCTGAAGCAAGGGTAGATATTTTTAAGTACTGATGCACAGAACAATGTTTGCTAATTTTTTTAAATCTTAAAGTTGCTGATTTTCATATGTGCTACAAATCAGTATAGGTTACTAGTGTTAAGCCTGGCAATCAGCCCTGTATGAGCTTCTGATAATTAATTCTATTTCTCAACGGGCAGTTTTCTTCAGCCTGAGCTGTTCTATGGCAAAAGGTAATGGAAATAGCCACTATGGCACCATAGTAAAAACGTCGTCTCAGTAGAGTATGAGGCTATGTTACTACACCATTCTTAAAAAATTTTTTAAAAAGCAGCACTGAGTGCCAAAATTATAGACCTCAAACGGAAATGGACTGTGAGTTTTGAACAACCTCTATGAGAAAGGATGACAGATGTAGTAAGACCAGGGGGGCTGGGGCTGCAAGTGATGACACACTCTAAACTTTGCAAAAATGCTCCAACAATTTGAATGTCACCCTCTGACACTGTTGTTTGTAGGTAGGTTCCCACTCCACTCACACTCCCCCCAAATGATGTAGTGAATACAATATGCCCTTTAAAATCTCTGGGAGAGAAAGTTTCGAAGCTGAGTTAAAGTGGTCTCTAGGCAATTGGCATACATTGACTGATGCCTGTTGAAGCTGAAACCTGCATTATTTTTCATGTATCTTCTTCCACTCAGATGAAACTGAATCATTGTTTCACATTTTGGCAACTATAACGATTGAGTTCTGAGAACATAGTTTTGCCCTGAAAACTGTTCTAACAACAAGGAATTCCTTTGTCTTTTAAATAAGGTCAGTGCTTAATAACATCATGCGCCCTGTGAAAGTGTTTCTACTATTTACAAGTAAAGTTTGTGAGAGACGATGCCTTGATTTAATGCAACACTGGCTTTCTTGAATTAACTGGTCCCTTTTCAGTGAAAAAGAGTCCAACTTGCACATCCCTGAGGAAGCTATTCCTACCCGAGGGTTTGAAACTTCTAAATAAGATGAGCAGAAATTGGGGAAGAGAGCACTTTGCTTTTAATTTCACTGAAGTTCACTTCTTAAGCGTGAGATAGTATGATTTAGACTTTAATTCAAGAGCTATTTATTTATTTGCACTTCAACTTAAAAGAGGACTTGATTTTTATATTTTAATTTTCTTCTGTAGATTGCACATAGGAGTAGGTTAACATTCACATTTCAAGCATCTCTATAATGCTGAAGTTTTACCTCATTGCTTAACCCTTCATATGCTATGTTGAACAATGCAGCTGACTCTAATCTGAGCTGCGTAATAGTGTGGATTTCAGATTTCGCTATAGGGTTGACTTGAAATTGATTTATTTAATGTAAAATTCTGATCTATTTCTTAGATTTTCCAGGGCACACTTTATATTTCCAATCAGTTTCCTGGGTGGGTGCCTAAAGGAAATTTGTTGCAGAAATAGATTCATCATGAAGCTGATACAACTTAGTCTCAAGGGCTCCTAACTTGCATGGCCTCCCTCCAAGGCCTTTGAAGGGACCCAGCAATGTGTTCCCACAGACGTATACATAGGCAACATTGTCAGCATTCAGGACATTACCGACGTTCTGGTGTGACCACTGGCTCTTCTCTCTTTGATTCACTTTCTTCCCAGTTTCTCTCCTTTTGGGTGGTGTTTGAGGATCTACATTTATTTCTTCGGTCTAAATAAAGAGAAGATGAGTTGGAAACACAGTGTAATTTTAGAGAGATTACAGGTATGTGTTCATGGTAACGTTTGTGTAGAGTTCAAATACTGCTAGCTGTCTTGATATAGAAGTGACTTCCAGTAATGCTGCTAGGGCCTACCAATCTGACTCTGTAGGCCTGGTGACAAACTACAGTGCCAGGGGTAATATAAATCAAACGCCTTCAACGTGTCAGTACCAGAAGCATGTGGGGAATGGAGAAACAGAATCAGATGCATAGAGCTGGTATTTAGTTTGGACCAACCAGTTATCAGGCATAGGAGAGATTTTCTTCCAATTGATGTCTATTCAAAATCAGAGTTTCCTCATGTCAGTCAAATATTCAATAATGAAGCATAGTCGATTTTAACTATACTACATTTTGTTTTAAAATATGAACTGTGCAAATAGAATTTATCAATATCCCTATGCTTTTTCTTATAAACATCAAAAAATGACTGCCTAAGGACACATTTTATTCATTTGAACTATGAACACTCAAAAAATATGTTTTTATCAACCATGACAGCAAAAAAGACTAAAATATTTTCCATTATTTCTATAGAAAATTATACCACAATTATTCTATTGGAATGGAAAATCACAGAGAATAGAAGAAAGTCAGTACTATAAATCATAACATCTACTTAGAGATATAAGAGAACAAATTCCCACTATAAAACAAGAAAATACTCAGAAAATAAGAAACCGTAGAAATATGCACACAATAAGAATGCTTGGAGATTAAAAACATGATAGCAGAAATAAAAGTGGCAAAAGGAAGGTTTTTAAGATAAGCTTGACAAATATCTCAAGGAAAAAAAAAAACAGAACCAAAGATAAACATATGTAATAAGAGGCAATGTTTAAAGTAAGTTCATGTATTGAACTAGACTACTCAATTTATCATTTACTGAAAAAAGTGGGAATAGAGAATGTGAGGGGAGAAAAGGATAAAATAAATAATTAAAAAAAACTGTGGATACACATAACTATCCGCATTGAAATATCTAACCAATTATTAATCACAGTAAATGGAAAAATAAACAGAGTGAAGTACAGCTTAGGAAATTTCAAATACTAGCAATGAAAAGAATGGCCTATGGAACGAAACAAAGCTTGAGGAGAGAAATAGGAAAAACAACAAAAAAAGATTTTATATACAGGAACCAGGGTCAGACTGGCTTTCAACTTTTGAACAAAACTGGACATTGTTTTTTAAAATCCTGAAAAGAAATTATTTTCAAATTAATATTCTATATCCAGACAACTTCTCAAACAACTCATTATCAAGTGTTGTTTGAATTATTTTCAGAAACACAAAGTTTCTAAAACAAAGCTTTTTAAAGATACTCTTCCTCTCAGCAAGCTATTGAAGGATACTTTCCAAAAAAAAAAGAAAGAAGAAAAAAGGAAGTTCTAGGATCCAAGGCAACAGTGGATCCAGCACGAGAAGAAAAAGGAAGTGGCGTGGCATTTGCTGCATGGGAAGTTACACAGAGTGATCCGCACTTAGATGGTCTGCAAATGAAAAGTGATTGGATTGGATGCATATTGTATGTATCTTAACGCAGGTGTCAGGTTTCTCTTGCTGCATAACAAATCACCACAGACTTTACCAATTCAAAACAATACCCAATTATTGCCTCATGGTTCTGTGGATAGAAGGACATGGACATGGATGGAGCCCTAAGGATCTGCTTGGGTCTCTCTGGGCGAAAATCAAGGTGTTGGTTTGTCTGATTCCTTACTCTGGAGAACGTGGGGGAGACCCTGCCTCCAGGTTCACTCAGGCCGCTGGCAGGATTTAGTTCTGATGCTGCTTGTGGGACTGAGGTTCTTGTTTTCTTGCTGACTTTCCACAGGTCCATTCTCAGCTTTCAAAGGACATGTGCATCTCTTGGCTCCTGCTCCTCTCTGTGTTGAAAGCCAGCATTGGTGGGTTGAGTCCCCCTCACACAGTGGATCTCTCTGTTCTCCAAGTCTGCCTCATTTCTCCTGTCTACATTTCCACCACAGCTTTTTCAGTGGGTCTTCTGCCTTCCTCTTCTTTTTTTACGGACTCATGTAATTATATGTGGCTTTCCACATACTCCAGTATAATCCCTCTATTCAAAGTCAGCTGATTAGCAACCTTAATTTTGTCTGCAAAATCGTTTTGCAGCAGTATCTAAATTAGTGATTGATTGAATAAACGAAGAATCTTGGGAATATCTTTAGAATCTATTCTGCCTGCCACACTGAATAATAGTACTTGAATCACCATAATAATATAAACTCTGAGTATTGATTTGACTGAAGTTTTTTTCAATGTAAAATTCTTGAGATGATTAGAGGGAGAGGTTTTTTTTGCATGAATTTGAAATCTGGGGGGAAGAGGACTAGTGTAGGAGATCTAAAGTACCCTCCTATTACACAGAAATATCTAAATTTGAGAAAACTTGAAATAGGAGTGAATCACTTAGAAATATGGAGGTAAACACCAAGACAAATTAGCTAAATGAGTTAAAAGTGCATGCTTCTAAAAAATGTGATGAAGATTTGGGGGCAGAAGACTACTTTTTGTAACTATAAACCATGTACTATTATTTTTATAAATGAATACTTTGTTTAATAAGTTACTTATTACCTTAATAAAAATTAAAATGAGAAGCAGCTTCATTAGAAATTGTGTCAATTCTTTCTTAAGTTATTGATCCATCCTTCTTAAGGATGATATATGGGCTTCTCTTGAAAGATTATGGGTTACATTATGTCTCTTCTCTGATATCCTTTTGTCCATGAACATTAGCACACATTAGTAAAAATAGGTGATGAGGCTAAATTTGCATACAAAATTAACATGCTCAGATAAAGACTCAAAACTTGGACTTGTTAGCTTTCTTATAAATGAGCTATAACTGAAATTGGTTGACTGAATTTGAGAGCAGTAAACTAATGATCCCAAGAGGTATATTTAACTAGTTTACTTAAAGATTAGAATTTGTTTAAAATGTATTTGAAAAGACATTTACCACTGATTGATCAAAAATTTAACTGCTAGAACCAATTAGTATTGTGCTAGCTTTAAGGGTCACTCTAGCTCCATGGTAAGGAGGTCAGGTGTCTCAAAGGACATAAAACAGTCCAGCCATCATGACCAAACTCAGTTGTGATCCTGAGCATCACCTTGTAGGGCCAGGACACTGTTATGGTCCCTTTCCCCGAGTGAAAACTTTTTATGAATTTGCTAATTTGAAGGCATAATCTCTTGAGTATGGCAGTAAATATTTTTAGAAAATTATTTTACAAGGCAAACACAAAAATGATACTTTTCAAGGTTATAATGCAAAAGAAAATATGTTTTTAAAAAGACTGCCTTTGCAGAGATATATAATGTATTTTATATATATATATTTTTTAATCATCCAAAATGGATTGACTGAAGAATTCACATATGCTTTCTCATTGACAGATAAACCCATTCATTCTAAGATTCTATAGAATATTAGATAGTTATTATTCATGATCCCGGCAAAATTTAAATTATTACAGAGGCCA
>VMDR010036464.1:0-10481 GCA_007922815.1 Macrotus californicus | reverse complement strand
CCTTAAATGCTTTGTAAAATTCTCCTATGAAGCTGTCTGGTCCAGGGTTTTTATGTGTTGGAAACTTTTTGATTACTGCTATAATTTTGTCAGCCATTAATTCATCTGTTCAGGCTTTCTGCTTTTTCATTCAGTTTTGGAAGATTATATTTTTCTAGGAATTTGTCCATTTGACCTAGGTTTTCAAATTTCTTGGCATATAGTTCTTCGTAGTAATTTCTTACAATCCTTTGTATTTCTGTGGTATCAGTTGTAATCTCTCCTCTTTCACTTCTGATTGTTTATTTGGGTCTTCTGTCTTTTTTTCTTGATGAGTCTGCTTAAAGGCTTGTCAATTTTATTTAGCTTTTCAGAGAACCAGCTTCTGGATTAGAATTGTGCTTTTAGTCTCTATGTCATTTAATTCAGCTCTGATCTTGGTTATTTCCTTCCTTCTGCTTGCTCTGTGCTGTCTTTGTTGTTGTTCTTCAAGTTCTTATAGGTGTAGGGCTAGGTTGTTTATTTGAAATGTTTCTGTTTTTTGTAGATATGCCTGTGTCACTATGAACTTTCCTCTCAGAACTGCCTTCGCTGTGTTCCAGAAGTTTTGGATTGTTGTGAGTTCATTTTCATTTGTTTCCAGAAACTTTTTGATTTCCTCCTTGATCTCCTTCTTGACCCTTTCATTGTTTAATAGCATGCTAATCAATCTCCATTTTTTTGAGTGTTTTTGAGTTCAATCTCCATGTTTTTGAGTTTTTTCCTTGAGGTTGGTTTCTAGTTTGAGTCCTTTGTGGTCAGAGAAAATGCTTGGTATGATTTAAATTTTCTTGAATTTGTTGAGGCTTGTTTTGTGTCTTATCATGTGGTGTGTCCTTGAGAATGTTCCATGTGCATTTGAAAAGAATGTGTATTTTGCTTCTTTGGGATTAAGGACTCTCTATGTATCAGTTAAGTTCATTTGATCTAGGACATTGTTCAATGCCATAATATCTTTGTTGATATTTTGTTTGGAAGATCTATCCATTTTTGACAGTGGGGTGTTGAAATCCCCTACTGCTATAATTGTGTTGCTCTTAATATCTTTCTTGAAGTCCTCCAAGATTTTATATATTTGGGTGCTCCTGTGTTGGGTGCATATATATTTACAATGTTTATGTCTTCTTGATGGATTCTTCCCTTGAGTATTATGAAGTGACCTTCTGGGTCTTTTTTTATGGCTCTTTTTTTGAAGTCTATTATGTCTGGTATCAGTATTGCTACGCCGGCTTTTTTTCCCTGTCCATTTGCTTGGAATGTTTGTTTCCAGCCCTTCACTTTCAGCCTGTGTAGGTCTTTTGTTCTGAGGTGGGTCTCTTGAAGGCAGCATATGTGTGGGTCATGTTTTCTTATCCATTCGGCTACTCTGTGTCTTTTGATTGGAGTATTTAACCTGTTTATGTTTAAGGTTATTCATCACCATTTTGTCTACTGTGTTCCTCTCTCTCACTGTTTTCCTTTCTTTTCTTTAAGCAATCCCTTTAGCTTCTCTGGCAGAGCTGGTTTGGTGGAGGTGTATTCTTTTAGACTTCCTTTGTCTGGAAAGCTCCTGATTTGGCCTTCCATTTTAATTGAGAGCCTTGCTGGGTAGAGTAATCTTGTTTGCAGGCCTCTGACTTTCATTATTTGGAGTATTTCTTACCATTGTCTTCTGGCTTGGAGCATTTCCATTGAGAAATCAGCTGCTATAGCCTTATCATGGCTCCCTTGTATGTTACTAGCTGTTTCCCCCTTGCTTCCTTTAAGATTCTCTCTTTGTCTTGGAATTTTGCCATTTTAATTATATGTCTTGAAGTGGGCCTCTTTGAGTTCCTCTTGATAGTGACTCTCTGTGTTTCCTGGATTTGTGTGACGTTTTCTCTCATCAAATTAGGGAAGTTTTCCATCATTACCTTTTCAAACAGGTTTTCTATCCCTAGCTTTTCTTCTTCTCCTTCTGGCATCCCTGTTATATGGATATTGTTACATTTCATGTTGTCTTGCAGCTCCCTTACCACCTGTTTGTTCTTTCTGAGTCTCTTTATTTTTCTTGCTCTTCTGAGACTTTTTCTACCTTCTCCTCCAACTTGGTGATTCGATCCTCTGCTTCATCCAGCCTGCTTGTAATTCCTTGTAATGTGTTTTTTATTTCTGAGATTTTATTGTTCATTTCTTTCTGGGTTTTGTTTATAGTTTCTATTTCCTCTTTCATGCTGGTGTAGTTCTCACTTATTTCCTTGTGGTTGTTTGTGATCTCCTTGAGTGTCTTTATAACCATTAATTTGAATTCTATATCTGATAGTTTGGTTACCTCAATTTCGTTTAGCTCTTTTAGTGGGGACTCTTCCATTCTTACTGATTGCATGTTCTGTTCTTGTCTCCTCATTTTAGTTGACTCTTGTTGTTTGTTTCTGTGCTTCCTGGTAGCTGTCTTTGTAGGGTGAACTTCTATGGTAGGAATTCTATGAGGTTCAGTGATGTGGTCTCTGATCTCTTTGACTGGATGCTCTAAGTTTGCCCTTTTTTCTGTTTGTGTGGGCTCTCTTGTTGTACTTGGGCTTTTACTTTTCGGTGGTTCCTTTATTGGTAATTTTTCTTCTCTGGCATATTGATGTTTGTAGCTCCCACTGATTCTTGTTTGTGATCAGTGACAGGGGGTAGGCAAAATGGATTAAGATAGTGGGAGAGTATTTTATGGGATTTAGAATACCAGTAAGTAGAGAAGAGATAGGAGATTCTTTGGATAAGTACAGCATTAACTGTGATATTTAGCCCAACTAGCCACTTTTTATAAAAGGTGAGAGATAAGACTCTTGTTAGAGGGGAGGATGATTGTGAGGTGAATCCAGAAAACAGAGGCTTGTGCAAGGTTAGAAGATGAGATATAGTGAGAGTAAGGGTAGAAAGTAGATGTAGTGTGAGAGGGAATAGAGGTAACCACAATAATAATAATGCTCAGGATTAAAGTGAAGTGGGCTAAGATTTTGGAGGGTTGCTGTGTACATACTACATGTACAATTGTATGGAACAACAATTATTTATAATAGTAGTGGAACAGCAATAATATGACAAGAAATATATGATTTGGATAACCAGAATGGAAAGTACCCAATCAACAGTTGTGTGTTATTGGAGCACGGGTGAAGTGAAAGAAGGAAAATTAAAATACAATACAGAGAGAATAAGGAAAACCAGTCAGGCAATGCAATTAAACAAGGAAATAAAATGAGGAAAACTAAACATAAAGAAGAAAAATAAGAAAATACTAATAAAATAAAAGTGGTAAAAAATAATTGCCAGATAAAATAATACACATACACAATAAAATGCCAGCTCTGTGGGATAGCAAAGTGACATTTGTCTCAGTTTCTCAGAGTTTGGGGTTAGCCTTGTGCTCCCCCTTTCGATCTGTCTCTGGACCCTTTGTGACTCACTTGGGAGAAGAAAAAAAAGGGAAAAAAAGAGAGAGGATCCAAATAAAAAAAAGATAATAAGCCTCCTGCTGACTTTAAACCTGTTCAGCCAGTTCTGCTGGTCTTCCTAGATGCCACAGGAAGAGGGGGCTGGGCTTCGCTTTTTTCCCTTCCTATGGTTTTGAGAGGATGGGGACCAGGTCTGGGTTGCAATATTCACAGTTTCCCTGCCTCAGGCCCAGGTCTTCCAAGAGCTTCCAGGCTCAAATCAGCCACTCAGCTGCTCACAGTATGAGTCAATCTCCAGCAGGGAGCCAGGGCTCACAGTTCCTGTCTGCTACTGTCTCGGGGCTCACAGTTGCTCCCCTGCCACTCACTCTGGGTGCGTGCAGCTGAAGCTGCTGGAGAGTTCCTTCTTAACAAAGTGCAAGGCTTTTCACACAGCCCCACTTTTCAACCAGTCCAGAGGCTCTCCAAGTCAAGGTCCAACATGGCCCAACTCCTCTCTTCTCCAGATGTCACCTGGCACCCCAATTTCTCTGGTGCCAGGGTCCACAGTCCCAGTGGATGTGTACCGCCTCTGTGTGTCTCTGACTTTGTCTCTACTCCCCCCAGTGACTTCCAGCACCCTGGTCCCTCCTGGTGCTGGGCTGTCCTCCTTGCTCCGGTAGGGGAGGGAGCTGGTGCTCTAACTTTTCTCCCTGTATCCTGTGGCAGGCACCAGGCCAGGCCTGGCTGCAGCAGCCTTCGTCCCAGTGCAGATCCCAGGGACCTTACCGTCCCAGCTCACTCTCCTCACTGTCTGTTTTTCAATGTCCTCTGCAAGTTTTTGTCTCCAAACTTCATACAAGCTGGGATTCCATTGGCTGTTCACTCTGTTCCTCAGAAGATTGGCTAGGTGCTCCTTATTTTCATTATTTATTTATTTATTTATTTATTCAAATGTGTGAAGACATTTATCATCAAGTCAGCTAGCCATCTTGTTATGGGTAAGATAGGATTAACATGTCAAATGGAAAGTGTAGAGGCTTGGACTGGATAATGTGTTGATTTTGTTAACTTGTTAATTAACAGTTATCCATTGAGTACTATTATATACCACCACTGGGTCAGAACCTGGCAATAGAACCATAAATTGGACAGACACAGCGCTTGACCCCATCAGACCTCACAGTCTGATCAGAACATGAGTAGATAGATAATAAATTTTAATATAGTGGGATAAGAGCTCCTAAAAGAGACATGTGGGGTGTTCTGTGATAATATGGGAGAGGCATCTATTCTGGACCAGAGGGAGTGACATCTCATCTGTGAACTAGAGGATAAGAAGAAATTAGTCAGATAAAGGGGGATACTCTCTTCTAGCCATAGGAAACAGCATGTGTAAAAGCCTGTAGGCAGGAAGAAGTATGAATCATCTGGGAACTAAAAGCTGGTCAATATGGCCAAAGCCTGTAACTCCAGGTGGGAATGATGGGAAACTCCAGGTGGGAATGATGGGAGAGAGCTCTGAACATGTAACCTGGGACTCGACATGAAGGGGCTTCTAGAGCATGTTAAGATGTGTGAACTTAAGAGTTCAGTAAAGATACAGGACGTAAGATCAAAATATAAAAATCAATAGTTTTTTTCTATATACTAGCAATGAACAAACAAAAGAACAATTCCATTTACAATACCATCAAAAAGAATATAATACTTAGGGCTAAATTTAACAAATGAAGCATAATACTGGTATACCAAAAATTATTAAAAGAAATTAAATAATACTAAATAAGAAAACAGCTACTATTCATGGGTTGGAGGACTTAATATTATTAAGATGGCAGTGCTCCCTAATCTATCTACAGATTTAACACAGATTTAATTGCGTACCGCTCACGAGAGTGCGCGTGTTTCACGTGCCATGTGTTAAGGACCGCTCACGAGTTTTCTCGTTTTTTACGCGCCATCTGTTATGGACCTTAGATGTCAACACACTGTCTTGTCCACATCGAATGAAGTGATCTCATTGGTGGAAACCGTATAGGTCAATCTACGAAAAACTATATAATTGCACCAACCCATAAAGCATTGCAGTTACATTGTGTTTTGGTCATTTGAATATTCTTCGTCTTCAAGTTCCTGGTGCTTTTAGAAATGCCCCCTCTCAGAAAAAGGAAGGATACCAACGAAACTGATACACTTCTGGAAGTATTTAATGATAATTTATCAGATATTCCTAGTGAGATCGAAGATGCGGATGACTGTTTTGATGATTCTGGAGATGATCTGTAGTTATGATGATTTAAATAATGTGCAGTTTGCCCCAAAAACGTGTGATCCCTGGCCTATGTCTTAGAGATTTCTATGTGGTATGCAATGTGTTAACACAATTTCTATCAAAATCCTAGTTCCCTTTTTTGCATGTATTGATAAGCTGATCCTAAAATTCATATGAACGTACAGGGAATCCAGAAGAGCGAAAACAATATTGAAAAAAGAACAAAGTTGTAGGGCTTACAATTCCTGATTTCGAAACTTACTACAGAGCTATAGTCATAAAGTTACGTGGCACTCGCGTAATGATAGACACACGTATGTATCAGTGGACTAGAGTTGAGAGTCCAGAAATAAACCCATACATTTATAGTCAATTGATTTTCAACAAGAGTGCCAACCAAGGTCATTCAACGGATATAGAATAGTCTTTTCAACAAATAGTGCTGGGACGACTGGATATCCATATGCAAATTAATGAAGTTGGATCCTTATGTCGCACTGTATGTAAAAACGAACTCAAAATTGATTATAGACCTAAATGTAAGACCTCAAAGTGTAAAAAGTTTTGATAAAGTATGTGGGTTTGAATTCTCATGACCTTGGATTAGGCCATGGCTTCTTAGATATGATACCAGAAGTCCAAACAACAGTGTAAACTTTTGTGTATCAATGGACAGTGAGGAAAGTGAAAAGACAACCCACAGAATGAAAGGGGAGATTTGCAAATCATGTATCTGATGAAGGACTTTTGTCCAGAACGTATAAAGAACTGTTTCAACCATTAATAACAAAATGGACAAAGAGTCTAAAAAACGTATTTTTAAAGAAAATGTACAAGGTCTGTCCAGAAAAAGTCCAGCCATTGTTAATAGAACAAGAACAGTTTGCGTGACATTGATGTAACCTAGCAGCCCAGGAGAGTGGGCTGGAATGCACATGTGTGAACAATGATGACTTACTTCATTGTACTAGTCAGTGGGAGTGGTAGATGCTGTTGAGTGAGCATGCGTACTGTGTGGTTGTTGCATTCAAAATGACTTGAGCGAGTAGAGCAATGAATCTGCCTCAAATTTTGCATTAACTTTGAACATTCCTCCACAGAAACAATTTAGATGATTCAAAAGGGTTTGGGGGATGATGCAGTGAGTGCAGTGCAAATAAAAGTGTGGCATAAACATTTCAAAGATGGTCAAGAATCTGTTGAAAGTAATCCACCTTCTGGACGGCCTGCAACAAGCAGAACACCTGAGCATGTTGAATAGGTCTGGACTGCAGTCAACAAAGATCAGTGACTCAGTGCAAGAACTGGAATCTGATCTGGGGATTCCAAAAACTACTGTGTCCGAGATTTTAACACAGGATCTTGGCATGAAATATGTGGTGGCAAAACTCTTTCCATGGCTTCTGCTACCAAAGCAGAAGGAACACTGTGCTGCAGTTGCTAATGACTTGATTCAAACGGCTACCAATGAGCCAGATTTCTTTAAGAAAGTCATAACTTTGAAGGGGACTGAAGCATCATTGTCCTATATACAATATTTCTTGTATCTTATATCTTCTTCAATAAATGTCTCTATTTTTCATATTACCTGGCTGGCTATTTTCTGGACCTTCGAGCAAGTGTATCTGCTTAACATCATTTGTCATCAGGGAAGTATGATTCAAAACCACAATAAGACGCCAGTTCACACCTACTAGTATAGCTACAATATAAAGACAGGCAATTACCCTTATCTGTTATTGTCATATTGGTAATGATCTGGAGAGATTTGAGCTCTCCTGCATTGCTGGTGGGAATGTAAAATGCTGCAGCCACTTTGGAAAACAGTTTGGCAGTTCTTCAGAAAGCTAAATGTAGAGTTACTCTATGCCCCTGTAGTTCTGCTCCTGGGTATATAAGTAAGAGAACTGAGAATATATTTTCATATAAAAACTTGTATATAGATGTATTGATCAGAGTTCTCCAGAGAAACAGAACAAGTATGATATACAGGCATAGGAAAAGATTTACTATACGGAATTAGCTGACACAATTATGGAAGGTGGGGAGTCCCATCATCTTCTGTCTGCAAGTTGGAGGCCCAAGGTAGCCAGTGGTATAATTCACTCCATGTCCAAAGGCCTGAGACCCAGGAGAACCAATGATGTAATTCAGGCTGAGTCTGAAGGCCTAGGAAGCAGGAGCACCAAGGACAGAAGATCAGTGTTTCAGCTTAAGCCCATTAGGCAGAAATTACCAAATTATTCTTTTACCTCTTTTTCCTGTTCAGTCCCTCAATGACTGGATGATACTTATCCCCACCGAGGAGGTCAAACGACTTTACTGAGTTCACTGAATCAAATGCTACTGTCATCCAGAAACACCCTCACAGACATATGTGGAAATAATATTTAAAATATCTGGGCACCTGTGATCCAGTCAGGTTGACACATAAAATTAACCATCACAATGGATGTTTATAGTAGCATTATGGATAATAGCCAAAAAGTTTAGAATTCAAATATCCATAACTGGTCAATGGATAAACAAAATGTAGTATATCTATAAAATGGAATGTTATATAGCCATAAAAAGGAATGAAGTTCTGATACAATTCACAACATGGATAACTCTTGAAAACATGCTAAGTGGAAGAAGCTAGGCATAAAGGGGCACATATTGTTTGATTCCATTTATTTGAAATGTCCAGAATAGGCAAATTCACAGAAACAGAAAGTAGATTAATGGTTGCCAGGGATTGGGGAGAGCGGGTATGGAGAATGATTGCTAATGGGTACAAGAGTTTGTTTTTTTTTGTTTTTTTTTTTGAGTGATGAAAATTAGGGGTTGTGGTAGTTGCACAAGCCTGTGGATAGATAAAATCACTGAATTGTACACTTTAAATGTGTGAATTTTGTGGTATGTGAATTATATCTCAATAAAACATTTTAACAAAGGAGTGTGAACTTTATCCTGAGCTTGGTTGAAGGATTTTAAGCAGCACTGTGACATGGTTGTATTTGTGTGTTTGGAAGATTATTCTGGATGCACTGAGGAGAGAAGCTTAGAAGGGGCAAGACTAGAGGCACCGATCCCATTAAGAGGTTATTAGAATACTACGAGTGAGAGATGGTGGTTTAAAGTAGGGAAGTGGCAGTGGGAATGACAGAAAGTCGACATGTTCAAAATTCAAAACTCAGGAGGGTCTGGTGGTTGATTAGATGTAGGAGGGAGGGATCAAGGATGATACCTGAATTGCCCAGGGTGAGCCATGGGTGGAGGAGTGAGCAGGTTTGAAAGAAAAGGTGACCTCAGCATGTCCCCAGCATCCTCAGTGGTGAGATGTCCTTGAGCCAGGCACATAGAGGTATCCAGTAGGTAGTTGATAACACAGCTCAGGAATCCAAAACCTCAGGAGACTTACTAAAAATGCAAATCCTGGGTTTCACTCCAGACATGATAAGAGTCAGAATCTCTGATCATGGTGGCTCTATCTAAAATGTGAGGCCTCCTCTGGATGTGCCTTGAAGCCCTAGGGGTGGATGGGGTTTCCTATGGAGAGGACATAGAGGAGACAGGAAGTGGCTCCATCGACATTTGCAGGTTCAGTAGTGGAAGAGGAGACCTCACAGAGGCCTGGGCCCTGAGACCAGAGACATATGAGGTATCCAGGAGGGTGGGTGTCAGGGAAACTAAAGGAAGAGTGTTTCAAAGTGAGAAAGTGTCCAGGGGTATCATAAGCTTCAAGATAAGAGATGTAAAATGTGCATTAGATTTATTTACCAACAAAATGGTGACTTCGGTGAGGACTGTGAATGATACAGATGTGTCCCCAGAGCCTGACTACTGTGGGGCTAGCCCGTTGGGTTCTCCAAGGGTAGAGTTCTTGTGCTAATGGTCTGCAACAGTCAGCATGTTTTCCTTGGCTGTGCTCCATTCTGTCACATGGCCTCAGAGCATAATACGTGCTTCCATAGCCATTGCAGTGGAATTGACCCTGACTTTTTCACCAGGGTCCGAGGGGGGGAACCCTTGGTGAGTGGCCTAGGCATATGGGGCACATAGAGCTGAGTAGGGGAAATGAGATGCCACATTATGGCAGAGCAGATGTCCTGTTTTTCATTTGACCTGGTAAGAGTCCAGCCCTTGGCTCCGTTGCCTTCACGCTGTTTGTGTTAAGATATATACTGCTGTGCTGTGGGACTGAACCACGGAGGGCTGGGGTTTTGAAGTTAGGGCATTACATATATTTCTTGGTTTGTTGGTCATGCACAGTTTTGAAAGCAATTGTGTACAAATGCTTGGAAGTAATAGCCGCTTCCCACCTCACCTCTGACTTTGGCACATTCTTTTTCTTTTTGAAATATTGCCTGGTAAAGGTTACTCAGTTCTCTTAGAATTATAAATCTGTATCTCATCAGTTTTCAGCATAACAAAGTTACAGTGTATTTTCTGTATAAGAAAAATCAATGTGAATGACAGTATCTTCAAAAACACAGATAAACAGAGTGCCTGCTAGTCTCTGGTCTGTTGTGAGCCAGCCTGGGATTCTGGGTCTGCCTATTTGTGTTTTTAAAACTGCTGTTATTTCTTTCTTTTTTTTTGTAAAATATATTTTATTGATTATACTATTATAGTTGTCCCACTTTTTTTCTCCCCTTTATTTCCCTCTGCCCTGCACCCATCCTCCGACCAGCAATTCCCTCCTTAGTTCATGTCCATGGGTTGTACATATAAGTTCTTTGGCTTCTCCATTTCCTACACTGTTATTAACCTCCCCCTGTCTATTTCGTATCTACCAAATAGGGGTGTTATGTTTTTTTTTTTTT
>VMDR010036463.1:0-10484 GCA_007922815.1 Macrotus californicus | reverse complement strand
AAAGACCTGGGAAGCTTTTTTAAAAAAATTCTGAGACCCAGATCAATTAAATAAAATTTGCTAGGGGAAAGGGCAAGAATCCCTTCAGTCACCTGTAAAATGGGCACAGTGATGATACCTACCTCATTAGGGTTGTGACAAGGATCAAATGAGCTAATGTATGTAAATCAGCTGTCACTTACTAGGTACTCACAATTAATGACAGCTTTTTCTGAAAGCTACCCACATGATTCTGGTGTTCAGTCAGGGCTGAGTACCACTGACTACTCTAAATGATTGGCATTTCACCCAGAATGGGCAAAGGAGTACTACAGCCTGGTAGGCTCAACAGAGTGAGGATTAAGACAAGGTTTGGGGGCCTGCAGCCCTTGGTTCTGCTATGAAAGAGGCTGGTTAGGGACTTGTGAATTCCAATTCTGATCTCTTCTTGCATCTATGAGAGCTCATGGGGGTTTTGCACCTTCCTTTATACAAGGGCACACAGCTGAAAAATGGATGAGCTGAGAGTTTTAGAGGATCTATCTTGAAAATAAGATTTCTTCCCACTTCCCACCACAGTATTCTAAATTGGTCCATAGCCATTACTGCTTTTCACCACAGGAATAACTCCCTTGAGGAGTTTGGTCAAGAGGTCTGTTGGTCTAATTTCTATAGTGTTCCTGAGAGCTGAGAGACAAGAGCACATGGCAAGGTTTGTTTTGTACTTTAGAACAGGAGTCTGCAACCTCTGGGTTGTGGACTGGAAACGCTCCAGGCCTGTTAGGAACTGGGCCGCATAGCAGAAGGTGAGCTCAAATGTAATGCACTTGAATTTCCCTGAAACCATCCTCCCACCCCAGATCCGTGGAAAAATTGTCTTCCACAAAATCGGTCCCTGGTGCCAAAAAGGCTGGGGACCACTGCTTTGGAACACTCAGACATAAGACCCACTCGTGATGGGCTACGCAAAAACAATCATCTTTGCAAATAATATGAAGCATGCAATTTTGTCCTGCAGAGGGAAACTTTACCCCTGAAGATGAAGTGTGAAGAATAAACAACAAAAAACACATGTGTTGGAGTCATGGGTAGGATAGATGTGAAGTGTGTAGCACATAGAAAGTCTTTAATAAATGGAAACTGGTCTCATAACAAATGTCTGATGATGCTTAGATGCAATTGTACAAGAAAAGGGGATAGCTCCGGAGGCCTGAGCAGGCTAGGCACCTGGTAGGGTGCTAAGGAAGGCTAAGACACTCCTGGTTTTCAATTCTACCTTCCACCAATCACTGTATGATCACAGACAGAAAGACATGTGACCTCTCTGTGCCTCAATTGGTTCATCTGCAAAATGGGTACACTAATGGTACCTACCTCATTAGGACTGTGGTGAAGATCAAAGGAGATAATGTATGTAAATCACCTGTCACTTATTGGGTACTCAATAATTGATAGCTACTTTGATTACCCTTTCAAGGTGAAACAATTTCCAGCCAAACCATTAATAATCAGTGATTCCCTTTATTTGATGACCCAATCTGTATCTGATTAACTCTTTGTAAATATCTCTTTGGGTAGAATTGTAATGTGTCCATCACTTTCTCTCACAAGGAAGATTTCGCTAGAATTCTGTGCTCAGGAGATTAATGGCCTCTTCAAATCTATTTGCATAAGTAATTGTGCTATCACAGTGATGTTAAAGAATGCATCCTGATCTGGTCCTGTCAGCAGAGAGACAGAGCCACAAGAATGAACACACTCAAGGCCTGGTGATTAGTTGCTCCAAGACATTTTCCCCATAAGTCTGCCTTATTTTGCTGAGATAGGCTGGAAAGATTCTGGCAGCAAAGTGGCTGTGGAGGAAGAGCACCTAAGGAAAGCTTTCCAGTTCCCGAATGACCGAAATTCTGCCTGGGGACAAGAGATAAAAATCCAGCCTCCCGAAGTCCACTGCACACATTAGCTCTAACCTTTCATCCTGGGATCATGCACTCCTCAGCAGAGGAGATGGTCTGTGACCCTCGGGAGGGGCTTACCATTCAAGAAATACAAGATAGAGCCACCCACATCCAGTTAGCCTGGTCCAAACATGGGGCATTTGGGACCTTGGATGTCTCCCTACTTTACTCTTCACTATCACTATAAAAGGGCAAGGTGTACCATACAAAGATCAGGCCTAGCCTCAGCCTCCAGTAAGCCAAAGGTATACATCCTCATCAGAGTCTAGTGACAATAAGGTTAAAGCTCCCATGCTGAGCTAAGGCCCATTCTGCTACTTACTAGCTGGGTGATCTTTGCTAAGCTTCTCAACTTCCGTGTCTAAACTTCTTCATTTGTAAAATGGAAGGAATAAAAGTATCTCGTCATAGCACTAAAGTTTAAATAAGATAGTGCTTAATAAATGTTGCATGCAGCAGAAGCACTCAGCAACTGGTAGCTATCATGTTGATTATTAATCCAAGTCGAAATGAAATGGATAAAATTAAAGCATTTTCTTACTTGGGGCTCTGGCTTCAAAGGTGAGTGTACCCATGTATTTTCAGTGCTCAAAATATTTCACTATATGGGTCAACAAATAACTGATAACACACTGGTAGGTTATCCTAAATTTGTACTTTTCCAAACTGAATGCAGAAATGTTGGAGAAAGTGTACTCTCATATATTGCTGGTGAAAAAATGAATACTTACAGCTTGTCTGGAGAGGAATCTGGTATTATCTGCTAAAACTAAAAATATAGGTACACTTCAGCATAGCAAATACACTTTTAGGAATCTATTCCATAGAAATAAAAGCACTAGAAATGCAGGGAATGTTTGTGAGGAGAGGTATGGCTGATTGAATCATACATCCAATCCATGGCCTTTTATACCAGCATTTCACACAATGAGGTGGTTTCCATGGTGTATTGTTAACTGAGAATAGAAAGAGGTGGTAGTATATATGTATACTAGGGTGCCATTGTTGTAAAATAAAATGTATAAAACATTCCTTATCTGTGTGTAATATAAATGTTTTTATATAATTATGTAAGCATGGAGGGAGGCATACAAATATCTGTACCAACTTATTCACTTTAGTTACCTTTGTATAGAGTGTAACAAAAAAAGATGCATATTTTTAAAGAAAGGTATCCTGGGGGGGAGTGGTGGAAGGAAAATGCAGAGAACTGTAATTGAACAACAATAAAATAAATTTTTAAAAAAGAAAAAACAAGCAAACAAGCAAAAAACATAGACACAGAAAACAGTATGGTGATTACCAGAGGGAGAGAGGGTGGGGGAAGGTGGAGGAGGGTAAAGGGAGGATGAATAGCGATGGAAAATGACTAGACTATGGGTGGTGAACACAGTACAATATACAGATGATGTGTTATAGAATTGCACATTTGAAACCTTTACAATTTTGTTAACCAATGTCACCCCAATAAAGCCAATACATTTTTAAAAACAAGAAAGGTGTCCATAGTGAAAACTTTCATTCTATAGTCCCATTTCTGTGAAACTGTATGTGCCTGTGCATGCACACATGCATGCAGAGAAAGAAGGGAGAAAGAACGGTTAGCAAGATGATGTATATCTCAAAGGGGATGGAAACTAGAAAAATATTCATTTGTTCGTTCACTTATTCATTTATTCATTTTACACAAGTAGAACCTGAAAGTTTCCTTAAAGGGACATTTTCTCTTAGGAACTGGTAACAGCAGTTCCTTTGGGGAGGGAAACTGGGTAGTCAGTGGCATGAATGACTGGATGGGAGAGAGACACACTTTTCACTGTTTCCCCTTGCTCGCTTTGAAATTTTTATCATATGCACATTATTAACTCAGAAAAAGAAGTAATATTCAAGTGTTATAACTCTCTCAAAGATCAATGACTGACCATCAGTTTCCTAAGTAGGCACACCACCAGCCTTCTAGCACCACCCCCTTCTTTCCCATTTCAGTGCCAGGGTTCATGCCGTCCCTTCTGTCCAGAAAACTCTCAGACACACCCTTTTGATATTGGCTTGAATATTATCTCCTCACCACTGCAACTAACTTAGGTCCTCTGTTTTATCTCCTAGTTACACATTGTACTTAGTTGTATTTGTTGAATAAAGTTATTCTACACATAATGTTTGACAACCATGTGTGTGCAGTTTCACCTAGGAGGGTGTTGCCTCTTACCTTCTGGAGAACTTAGGCAAGTTCAATTTTGACTAGCTCCACCAGAACCACAGAAAAAAACCAGAAACTGCATTAGAAACTGTGTTATCCATGATAAACATTTAGCAAATATTTACCATGTCCCAGGTCTTGTGCTGAGCCCTGGAGAAACAAGAGTGAGCAGAAATTGAAGTAGTCCTGATCTCGTGGAGTTTACAGTGCAGTGGAGAAGATGGGCATTAAGTTAGTTGACAAGGGAATAAATGAAATAACTAAAAGTTGTGAAACTGCAAATAAGGAAGAGTGCAAGGAGCTACCAGAGTGATATATTCAACAAATGCGTCTTGCTTGTGTGTGCTATATATTTTTAATGCATATAGATGTAGCTATAATAGATTCATTTAAAGAGCTGTTGAATACATAGTGACTTTTTGCCTATGTATTTTTTCTCAAGCACCAAATTCTAAGAGCACAACTATTGTCAACGTGACAGTTGGGAGGGCAGGGTGGGACAAGACTCCTCATGCAAACTGCAAACAGTAACAAGGGGTCTTTACACACATCCATACTTTGAGAGAAACCTTGGGCTTTCTAAGTGAATGTTGGGTTGTTATGCGAAAGGTCCAAAATGCATTTGGAAGTGATTGTTGACCCATTTTTAAAAATGTATTTATCAAGGATTCCACAAGATTAGCTGTTTGATTTGCTCAATAAAAATCACTGTTATTGAAAAGGGGGTCTTCATACTCAAAATAATTTTGAACCACCAACCTAATAAATCTCTGAAATTATAATGCATTCTCTCTCTCCTCCCTCCCCCGGGTGTATGTGTGTGAGACACACACACACACACACACACACACACACACAAGCATTTGGCAAGCATTAGCAAGCAGTAACATGCCTATGAAAGAGAATGGTTGCAAACTTACCCCTGCTGCCATCCCTTATCTTCCAAAAGCTAGTTATGAACAAGGTGAAGGGAAGACCACCACCCCTCCCCCCCACAGTGTGGGCTAGTACCTGGGCCAGTTTGCAGAAGTGCCCTAATATACAGGGTGAGGAACTGCCTCCCCCACATTTTAGCCTGGAGAATGGGGAGCTTAGGAACAACAGCTGTGTGCTTGGCCCCCTGCTGACTCTGCAGGGGTCCACAAGGAATGCAAACTTCACCCTGTGCCCTCAGAGAGCCTGAACCTAGCTGGGAGTCACGACTTACTGAGAGGAAAAACACAGAACTGGAGTTATCTCATTTATTCAGACTAGTGGCAGGAGCAGAACTTTCATATAAATTAATTGTCTAATTAACTGATATTTTCTTTTAAGAGTTTATCCTGTTTATTTGGATCATTTTCACTGAAAAGCCTTCTAAATGTATTACAATTTTTTTTATTCAATGGAACATTCTGGGCATAATTTAACCTTTTCCTGATGACTCGAGGTCATCAATATGAATATCCTTTATTGTGGCTCATCTGCGCTTGCATTATTCTGAATTCTCTTTCTTTCCACATCTGGCTGTCAGCTGTCACTGCTCACCCACAGTTAATGAGCCTGTCTCTTCCAAGCCTCTCAGCTCTTGGCTAATCACTGATAATAACAGCAAAAACTGCATTGATCCTCTGCTACATGCCAGGCCCTGTGCTAAGTGCTTTGCATGGATTAATTAATTAAATCCTCAGCACAACCCTTGAGGCAGGTACAATTATTACCCCAAAATTACAGATGGGGTAAGCAAGGACCAGAAGGGTCATTTCCCTAAGGTTACACAGCAAGCACACAGCAAAACCAGGATTTGGACCCCAACCTGCTGCTCTCGAGATTTCAACATCTTTACCACCACATCAGTGCCTTTCAAACTCTTTGACAGTGAGATACAGTCAGAAATATTTCTTTATCACTATCCAGTAGATGCATATGTAACAGAATCAAAACTTCCAACAGCAACACATTTATTACAAGGAATATATTCTGATATTATATTGTATTCCATCATCATCATCATCATCTTTATTATAATTACTAATGTTGGTTGTGACCCACTGAAATGATTTCCAGTCCATTAATGGGTCACAACCTATGGCCTGAAAAACCTTGCAGCCCATTTTATGGCTAATCTGTGACAGGGTCGCCAACGGCCATATGATGCCTTGGTATAAACTGGGAAAATGTGCCCCTTCCTTGAGATGCTGAATTCCATTTGTAAAAGAAATTGTCATATATGTTAATGTTATTAGAGTAAAGCATTTTACTGCCATCTGCCAGAAAACAGTTATAAGTAAATCTTAATGTCAACATTACGAATGGTGCCCCGAAGACAAAATGATGTTGTGAGCACCCCATACATAACTGTACATATTGGCCCTGGTGGACAGAGAAACCAGATAACAAAATGGGTTAAAAGGTCTTTATTAAATGAGTCAATTGTCTCAAGGCACCAGCATGCCCAGGATTTGTCTCAGATCTTTTGCCTTCTCAGGGTCTTTTTCCTCAATTCCCAATTGGGGTTGTCAGATAAAAAACAGGACATCTATTTAATTGTAATTTCAGATACATAATAAATAAATTTTAGTATCAGTGTGCCCCCACACAATATTTGGGATATACTGATACTAAAAAAAATGCTTGCTGCTTATGTGAAATCTGAATTTAGCCCTGGCTGGTGTGGCTCAGTGGATTGAGCGCCAGCCTATGAACCAGGATATTGCTGGTTCAATTCCTACTCAGGGCACATGCCTGGGTTGCAGACCAGGTCCCCAGTAGGAGGTGTGCGAGAGACAAGCAAGTCATCCGTATATCCGTTGCAAGTTGATATTTCTCTCCCACCCTTCCTCTCTCTCTAAAACCAATTAAATAACATCTTTTAAAATTTTTCAATTTAACTGAGAATCTTGTATTTTTATTTGCTTAATCTGGCAAAACTATTCCCAATGCACAGCTAGATTGATGCAGGTCTTGCTGCTGTGTCTCAGGTATCTGGAGCAGTTATCACATGACAAAGGCTCTAGATGACCATTCTGTTGTACCAGTTCCAGATCTGCCACTAGATAGGGCAATGCTCAGGGACAAGTAGGTGACCCTGAGCGGAGGAAGGAGTTGAATTGCTGGAGGTCATCAGTTAAGTGAGTGCCTGCAAGCATTGTGGACTGGGGTGATTGGGAAAAAGCCTCCTTGGAGGAGAGTGACATAGAAAGATGGGGAGGATAGAGAAAAATTTCAGAATTCGTTTCATGAGAGAAAGCTGAAGTGGAGATGAATTAGAGTGCATATTGTGCTCAGCAGGAAATGAGTGTTATTAGAGCAGGAGTTTGATCGTTTGAAAGATCACTTAAAGAGTGGCACATGAAAGTAGCCAGTGGCCCTTTTCATCATGCTTCTGTAAAAGGTATGGAGAGTGCAGGCAATCGTGATGGCACTGCACTTAAATGAAATGCCACTCACTGTAACAAGCACTTTATGTGCATCATCTCAGTTGAGTCTCACAACAAAACTATAAGACACACACATAGTCATCCCCATTTCACAGCCGAAGATCTGAGGCAGAGGGTAGATTTTCTGTAACATGCCCAGGGTCACATAGTTTGTAAGTGGCAGGGCTGGGCTTTGAACTCAGATCTGTCAGGACCCCAGAGCCAACACTCTTCACCACCACGCTCTACTGCTAAAGTAATGTGAGGAGGAAAAAAGGTAATGTGTGGAGCAGAGTTTCTGAGACACTCAAGATACCGTGTCTTGTCAGGGACGGAGAGATGAACTGCTGCACGTAACAGCCATTAGATTAGTGAGGTGTCCTATAGCACTATATCCTTGCTACTTTGTCACGGAAAAAAACAAAACAGGCCATAGTGAAGGGGCATGTCTATGGCATCCCTAAGGATGGTAATTCCCACATTTCTTCGGCCCTGTTCTCCACTCTTTCCAAAAACTGGAATCTACTAAGTCCTACCTTGTCCAGAAAAGAAGAATCCAAAGCACTGACACTAAGCCTTAGTATTGAACCCACAGGTTTAAAGTCCCACAGTATACAGAACAAACATTTGGGGATCATAGGAGCCATTCTACCAGCAAGCATTCTTCCCCTGACAGAAAACGGCAATCCCTAAAAAGCCAAAACCCCAGTTGTAGTCTCTAGGGATGTTGAACCTGTAGCCCACAGATGGCTATGAATGTGGACCAACACAAAATCATAAATTTACTGAAAATATTATGAGATGTTTTTGTGTGATTACATGCCACGATGTATTTAATGTGTGGCTCAAGACAACTATTTTTCCAGTGTGGCCCAGAGACACCAAAAGTATAGACACCCCTGTTTAGACTCTTCTTATTGCTGGCTTTGCTACCCACCTGTAATTAATCCAATCTGAAAGTTGTCACTAGGTTTACAGCTAGCAGAGCTTTAATTTATTTGCCAAAACAGTTGGCTTCCAAAACCTTATTGTTATTTATTTATAACTCATTGTTAAGATCCAATGCCTGTACTTTGTGCCTGAAGCATTAGTCACAAATCTGCTTGTTACTGTGATTATTTGTTCTCAGTTCCTTTTCTCTCATCCACCCCCCTCATCAGCCCAGCTGAATTGGACATCGGTAAAGCCAGGGAGTGAGCTGAGGGTCTCTGTATAATGTGTTAATAAAGCAGCTCTCTGGGAGGAAAAAAAAAAACTATTTGTAACATTTGCCAGCTTCCATGATTTAAATACACCCACCATGTCTGGTTTCAGGCTACCAAGGTGACCTCACTAAATGTGAGGTTGGGAAGAAATACAGTATTAACAATAATTCTCCCAAGCCGGCACAAGCCAAGCAGGAAAAGTCTGTACAGCACATAAAAAAAAGAAGTTTGTCCCATCAATAGTAGAGTAGTTAAACAAATGACAGCTGATACACACAATGGGCAACCAAGTAGTTGCTAAAAATGCTGAAATAGATCTAAAGTTATTTATTTATAAGTTGTCTTCTCTTTTAAAATAAGTAGATTTATATTTATTGACATGGAAATATCAGCAATAGGCTATTATTAAAAATGGTTAACTCACCAAATAATGTCAGTATGGTCCGATTATAACTTTTAAA
Source organism: Macrotus californicus (assembly GCA_007922815.1). NCBI lineage: Eukaryota > Metazoa > Chordata > Mammalia > Chiroptera > Phyllostomidae > Macrotus > Macrotus californicus. The sequence continues at coordinate 1,283 of VMDR010036463.1, read as the reverse complement.
AAGGTATATGTAGCCCTGGCTGGTATGGCTCAGTGGATTGAGCACCAGCCTGCGAACCAAAGGGCCACGGGGTTGATTCCCAGTCAGGGCACATGCCTGGGTTGCAGGCAAGGTCCCCAGTGGGGGGTGCATGAAGGCAACCACACATGGATGTTTCTCTCTCTCTCTTTCACCTTCCCTTCCCATCTCTAAAAATAAATAAAATCTTCAAAAAGGTATACATATGATCACAAAAGAAAATATTTAACTAAGCACATATACCAAAATATTACTGGTAGTTTTCTGTGGGTGATAGAATTATGAACAATTTTTTCTTTATTCTCTTTACTATTTCCAAGTCAATTTTTTACAATTAGTACATTATTTCTATATTCACATCTATAATCATGCATGTGCATATGTGTGTGTGTGTGTACACATTTCCATGTTTAATTTTAAGAACAAGAACTTGAACACCTTGTTATTTTGTGAGTTCTCTTCCATTCCTTCATCCTCTTGTCCAGGTAGAACTGGTGGGGCCAGGATGGGGAAGGACATCAACTGGAACCCAAGGTGACCAGGAGTACATCTCTCCAAGGGTCTTACTCCACTTTCCTGAGTGCTATTCAGGGAAGAGAGGCCCAATATTACAAAGCAAATGACTGGCAGTACTCTGGCCATAGTGTTCTCAAGGCTGACTGCTCACGCCAGGTCTCCCTATAGCAGCTGCCTCACTGACAGCACCACACCAGGTCAGTCTAGCTTAGCCCTTTACCAGTGAGGAATGCAATAGGGGCAAATCAAACTTGGGGGATTTGCTACTAGGCTGATTTGAGTTCTGCAATCTAAATCATAGCACCCACATCAATTCCTTACCAGTATCTTCTGAGAAACATGGGTCTCACTCCTCTATTTAGTTTGTTAGGCTAACTTGAAGGCACTATCACCTGTCAATTACACTACGCTTTAAATAGACTTGTAAGTCAATCTACAGTGTCATCAAAGGGTAATGGTGTTTTCCAGTTAGGCTAAGACACTAGCCATCATAAATAATATTGCTTCTATGGGGAAACATGCTCCAGGTTTCCAAATGACTTACATAATAACATCTGGAACATGACATGATTCATTTGTAAATGGGGGCTGCCAATCGGGGACCAGGTGGTCCAATCTAAACAGATCATAGACTTATGCTTCTCATATGGAAATGTCTTTACAGATCTGCTATTGTGATCAATGAATAATTTTAAAGCATTTGGGAAATGTTCATTATTGATCCTTGCTTGCCTGACCAAAGCAGGTTC
>VMDR010036462.1:0-10483 GCA_007922815.1 Macrotus californicus | reverse complement strand
AAACAATAATTAGGAATCTAAAGCTTAGATTCCTGTGATTTGGCTACCAGAATATTCATGCAATAAAAATAGAAAACCTATTTGTTTATGGGTATTTAATATAATTTTCTAAAAAATTCTTGTTTATTCTAAAGTTTTTTTAAATAATAAGAAAAATATCAGTTTTACGATTAAGCAGAGAAATAAGGAAATTATTTTTTCATGTTATTTTTTTAAGGAGAATGCATGCCTACCTCACCTTCACATATACACCTAAAATTTTTGTTGAATCTGGGCTGCCTAACATCTTTTTGTGGGTGAAGGAGATTCTCTTTGTCACTGAGCATCCAGGGTTTTCACCTATGCTGATACCCCATCTCCTCTGCCTTGATCCTTCTTCTTCCTCCAGCTGCCTCTCCTTTCTCTCTCTCTCTCTCTCTCTCTCTCACACACACACACACACACATAGTTCTTTAAAGTTTTAATTTCCTGTCTTCATTTTCCTTCTTGCCTTTTTTATCTATGTAATTTGTTCATCTTTTTCATCTATGGAATCATGTCTTCCACATCTCAGAATAAGTTTCCTGACCCACAAGTTGGTTGGGGTAGCTGTAAAAGGAAGTGAGGGAGCCCTGGCCAGCGTGGCTCAGTTGGTTGGACGTCATCCTGCAGGGTCACTGGTTTGATTCCTGGTCAGGGCACGTGCCTGGTTGTGGGTTAGGTCCCCAGTTATGAGAGGCAACTGATTGGTGTTTCTCTCTCTCTCTCTAAAAATAAATAAATGAAATCTTTAAAAAAGGAAATGATAGAGAATGTTGTTTTTACTTTCATAATAACAGGAAATACATCCATTTTGCTGATTATTGCCTTTAGACACTTACAGGAAAATATTTAACTCATGGATTATTTGAGTCATCCTCTTTAACTGTAGTTAGACATGCTGTGTTATAGAGATCTGACAAACATAACCACTATCATATGACTAGTGAAAAGTTTTTGTGCAGAAGTGCCAGTTAGAAGAAGGGAGCCCCGTCTCTGAAAGCCGAATGAGCACTTGCCTAGGGTGTCCCCAGGAACAGCAGCTGACACAGGTGTTCAGCACAGTTGCTTACTGTTTCCCATCAAGAAGGATAGGGGTTCTCAGCACTGCTGGTTCATGGCACTCAGCATACTTGGCAGGCAGTCAGCCCTGGCTGTGGATTTCCCTGGGGAAAATAAAAGCCACAGGGAAGTCATCAGTGTGACCTTCTGCTGGGTAGTTGGCACACGGTTGCTCCACAGGAAGGCTTTCAGTTGTCATTTTCTGAGCGGGTAAGATATCAGGTGTTGATGGAGGCTCCCCATTCAAGGTGGGAAAAGGAGAAGGGAAAAAAATGTATTGAACAAAATCTTACCAGATAAGTCCCAGTCAGGAAGCTACTACCAGCTGATCTTCTGTCAAAGGGATTTTTTTTTGGGGGGGGGAGGGGAAGGAGTTTGTTTGGTTTGTAAGCACAATTACAAGCTTTCCTATTTAAGTCTGACCCATCATACTGAAATGCTGTCACTAGTATCATTAGCAAGTAAAGTGTTGATAACATAGTCAAATGCACAGCAGAGTTCTGGCTCTTAAGTGTCTGGACTAACTCCCAATATTAGGAATAGGAGTCAAACTGCCATCACTTTCCTGTGCTAACAGACGCCCTGCCATTAGCAGTCTGAAGGCAATTTTAATAAAGTACATAGCCCTGCTGAGTTGGTCTCAGAAGATAAATAAGCAATGCAGAAAAGAAGCTTTTGTTTAAAGTAATTATTTAAACTATGCATTACAGGTGATTTTCTTTTATCAGTTAGGCAAATGCTATCAGAATTTCAATCATGATTTGGTGGCACTTATCTAAGTAATGTGATATTGTCATTTGTAAGAGTTAAAGCAGCGCTTTATTTTCACTTATGTACAAAGTGAGGGGGAGTTAGATCCAGGTATCATGTGCATGTGTTTTACAGTTTATATTACATTTTTGGGTGAACAGTGTTGTATTCTTGGACAGATTTATGAAAATGTAACAAGCTGGTGATAGAGTTCTGGGAATTGCTGACTTGACTTCCAAACGCAGATTAGAACAGGAGGGCAAAGAACACCTTTTTATTTTCCTTTGCTGTCAGAAAGGAAATCACATTTCAGCCTTTTAAAAACTCTTTAATAGGATGCTTGTACGCAAACCAAGTCACAAGGGGGTGATAAATGTGTGCATGTATCAGAGGAACCAGTGCTTTCTTTGCCAAAAGGTAAAAATCTCAGACAGCTTTTTAAGAGCCTATTTAGAAACCATTAAAACCACCACCTTTTCTTTTATTCTTAAGAGCGACACAATGGCCTGAAGTCCCTTACCTAGAATTAGCTCTGGCATTACAGTAGGAAGAGAGGGAACCTGCCTACACAATTATGATGTAAGTGGTGTCAGGAATCAGGAAGCGAAGCAGCACGAGCATTGGAATGAGACAGACCTCGATGCAAATTCCTCTCAAATCCCAACTCCTTTTTTCACGACATGTCATTTTAGGAGAGTTATTTGTCTTCCCCAAGTCTTTGTTTTCTCATCTGTAAAATGGGGGTAATAGTAAAACCAACCTTTGTATGATTGTTATGGGATGAAATGGGACAATACATGAAAATCATTTAGGATAGTGTGTGGAGCAGAGTAAAGACCCAGGAAGTGTTTGTTTTTATTTTAATTAGCTTTTAAAATTTTTATCAGGAAAATACTATCATTAAAAATTTAATGCAAAAGTTTGTGTGTTGAGCATTGTGTTAGGAGTTGAGACACATGTGTTGATCCATACATGGTCTCGACTTTAAAAGTCTGGTGGTAGGCAGGCATTTAAGTAGATAACCAAGTACTGTGTGCAATATATATTATCGCTGTAATATTATTGGTCTGAGTCTTGACCATGGGAAGAGTTACTGTAAAAGCTTGTTGGTTTTTAAGCTTTCAAAGGGAAGACTCTAAGTTCTATGTTTCTATCCTCAGCTGTTGTGGTCAAAGCCAACTATTTTTCCCAAAGAGAGGTATTTCCCAGCTCTTGTTCTTTCTGTTCCTCTTCCTTTACAGTTATGTAAACCGTTTCTTTGATTGTTAGCACCGTGGTAGATGGTATCTGTAGTCAGAGAGAAGAGGTAAGTGTAAATCAACCACTCAAACGCTGCTCAGCATCAATGCTAAAATAATTTGGGGGAACACAGGCTTTATTCTCATAGGTTGCTGATGGTGAGGGAAATTAGTACAAGCCTTTTACATAGGAATTAGGCAGTATCTAACAAATTTACACATATGCGCCATTTGACCCCACAATCTCATTTCTAGGAATTTATCCTGAAGACATACCTTCAACAATATGAAAATCACATGCATGAGATTATTCTTTGTGGCATTGTTTATAATTGTTAAATATTAAAAACTGTCTAAATGATGACGCATAGGAGAGTAGTTGAATTTACAGAGGCAACTCTACACAGTGGGGTACCATTCAACTCTGAAGTAATGAGCGGCTGTAGACTGATTTGCAGGCTACACTGCCAAGCAGAAATAGTGCAGGGAGGGCCTACAAGCAGCGATACTTCAAAAGTGATGAGCACACCAAATACTTAGAACTTGGTTTCTGAATAACAGTATTTAATAAGAGAAAACAAAAATTCTTATAGAAATGATTGATTTTAGGGCTAAAACAGGAAAGGTTTGTACATAAGGAGATAACAGAACATCTTGTGTGGTGCACGAAAGCAAGAAAGGACTAAATAAATGATGAAAACATGTTGAAAGGGCATGTGGGGCCACCCTGAAGTAGCTCCCAATGGTCACATCTGGGATATTTGAGCAATAACAAAATGATAGTAATAGATTATACTCGTATAGTTCGTGATGTTATAAAACGTACTGAATAAATAAGGGGAGATAAACTCTTTTACAGCAGTAGAATACCAATAATAACTGTAGAAGTCACGATGAAAGTATAAAATCACCATTTGGTAAACAGCACAGTAATAATTTTTTCAGGCAACAATCAACTCTGAATGTTAAATTACTGGTGAAATACGATCATAAGTAGGGTACTTACATAGCATCAAAATATCTGCTCTCAAAATGTTTATTAATTACAAAAAGGGAAAGCAGTAACTTTGTAGTGGAAAAATCTGGCAGACACCACCTAAAACAAGCGATCAAAGTCAATATCACCAGTAATGAGACATATCGTTATGTCTCTCCAACAATTCACTGAGAAAGGCACAAAAAATCTTTTCTGTCATGTTCTTGCCAAAATGCACAATATGACTTTTATCATGAGGAAATATCAGACAACTCATATTGAGGGACTTGCTACAAAATGACTGGGCATGCTCTTATAAAGTATCAAGGTCATGAAAAACCAAAAGAGATTGATGACTTATCCCAAATGGAAAAAGATTAAGAGAACAACACTATCAAATATTGGTTCCTGGTCCCAGAAAAGGACATTAGTGGAGCAGTTGTTGACATTTGAATAAGCTCTGTAGTTCCGCCAGCTGTCTGAATATTATCAATGTTAATTTCGGGGTTTTGGTCATTATACTGTGGTTTGGTCAGATGTTAATATGCAAGGAGACTAGGAACTCTGTACTATTTTTGTAAGTTTTGTAGGTTTGAAATTATTTCAAAATGAAATGTTAAATGGAAAAATACAGAATTAAAATGCATGCTTCAAATCAAATGTATGTATGTATTATCTATCCTTTTTTATTATAAAGAAGAGGGTGCTATATAAGAGGTTAGTGTCCCTAGGAAGAAAGGGAAAACTGTAGTAGAGTGATAAGTGTGTAGCATTGTGAATTGGGTTTGATTCTTGTAACTGGCTCTGTCACACACTGTGTAAGCCTTGAGGGTACTCAAGGCTCTGCATTTTCTAGTCTATTTGCCAATAGAATAGGGATAATGATCTTAGCAATATGGTTTCTAATTATTCACACCAATGGAGGAGAGCAGAGATGTCGAGTATGGAGCCCAGCAACAATAACTTTAAGAAGCACTCACGGGAAGATTAAGATTTAATGCCAATGAAGGAGCAACTGTATCTTGGTGGGCGTGAAACTCCAGGTTATAAAAATATTTCAAGAGAGAGAAGACAGAGCTAGTGTAGTTCAACAGATGTGCGTACAAAGATCAGTGATCACACAAATGCTAGAAAGTACAGGCACAATGCACAGTGCAGCCAGCCAGCCAGTCTCTAAGGGTTCAGAGTCATAAGAAATCGGGCCTGGTGACTTGCATCTCCTCAAGGTTGATGGTGCCAGTGGGGCGGGGGTCGGACTCATTTCAGCTTTGTGACAGCATTAAGGGACTAGGGTCCTAATTTAACAGCAACCTAGAACAGTAGCAACTTAGAGATGCACAAAGTTCTGTATACCACCAGCTGGTTTTCACATACACTCATATTAAAGACATCCCATGATCAACATGGTTATAAGATGTAGGAAGAGAGGTTGACTTTATTACCTGTGTTTTTATAGGTGAGGAGACTCCGAGTCAGCATGTTCAAAATCATGTAATGAATGAGTACAGAAAGGATTTGACCTCTAGATCAGGATGTTCACTTGAGTTTATGATCCTCCTCCTAGCATCAGAGAATCCATTAAGTTTACATGAAAATTTGTGTATAAGATTATTTGGGTGCTTTTTTTTTTCTGAGGAAAGGATACAGGTCAATTGACTCTATCAAATTTTTCAAAGGGGTCTGTAATTCTACAGAGGATAAAATACAGATGTTTCTTTTCACATTAGTGCACAATATGGAGTGGAAATATTTTTGCCAAACTTGGGAATGCAGAACTCTCAGAGTGCACATACTCAAGACACGTCGTTATCAATAGTGTTTCACAGAGAGATTGTAGGACTTGGCCCAGAATCCCAAGAGATAGTGTCAGAAATAAAGCCAGATCTCCAGGGGCCTGCAGTCCAATCAGGGCAGCGATTATCCTGTTGACCATGTTATGAATTGTTTTCGGTGCAGACAGTTCAGTGATGGTCTAGCGTCAACCAGCAAGAATGGAGGCCTGCTTTCCTGGCCCGATACTGTATTACTCCCTGGAGGAGGCTGGGCCCTAAGGAACTTGAACAACAGCCTGAATTCCATGGTCTACTGAGACATTAATTAGCATTTTGAGCATTAGGGTGATTTGAATAAAATTCTGTAGATTGCTTGTGAATTCTAGGAGTGGAGTTATGGACAATAATACAATTATACAGTTGTCTTGCGTATGTAGAATGAAAAACAGTTTAAATCTGACAGAGACCTTGGGGTGAGTATTCTGAGTGCATTGTCTCATTTAGCACCTGAAATTCTTCCCAGAGGTAGCTTCCCAAATGACTCTGGGGCGTTGGAGAAGTTCCTTCTGTCTAGTGGCCGTGTACTCTTCTCTTTGAAGAATACTTTGATGTTAGATACTTAGTATAGCTTTGACATGTGCCAAAAAGGTTACAGTGTCTTCCGAGAGACACAGATATTGTCCCTATCTATAAGTGTGGGTATTGCCATGTCAGAGTACCTCAAATTAAAAAAAAAAAACAACATTAATTCTTTACCATTAGAATTAGGGTCCCTTGTCTATTATACATATTTGACTTCTAAATCCAGGATTAATGAAAGACTTAATATCAAGATGTGTTATAAAGACCTTAAACTTTTGAAATGTAATCTGATCACTAATGACTTCTGTATAATGCTTAACTAAGTCACTGATTTGGTAGACAAGGAAACGAGGCTCAGAGAGGTTAAATTTTGCATCATTTTACAGAGTTAGTAAGTGACAGAGCCAGAAAAAGAACCCAGATTTCCTGATTCCTGGCCCGGTTTCCACTCTGACATGGTGCCTCATGACACGTATGAGATTAGAGCATAATTATGTTTGTTGAAATGCATCAGAAGTGTGGTGGCTCTTTTGATCATGTTTTGTGGAGGCAATGAGGTCATTCTATCCTTGATATATTTTTTTTAATTTTACACTAAAATTAATAAATGAATATCCTTTATCTACCTCAAATTAATAAGGTTCTAATTTTTTCTTTTCATAACCTGTCTATAGTTGTGAAAAATACCTTCTTGTTTCAGAATAAATGCATGCATACCTTTGAACTGCTAGCTTGCGAGTTGCTAACCCATTAAGTCAGTAATCTAAGAAATCACCTCCCTCGTTAGGTGCACTGGATTGCAAATGTCTTTTGATGGTACTGCAGCGGTAGTGGAGGGATTTGCAACTGGCAGGCAGGAATTGAATTGCCATCATTTGGCTTTAGCAGGAGTTAGAGTCTTGTCTCCAACATAAGCATGAGCCAAGGTACTGTCTCCTTTTTTCTAATTTTAGTTGGAACCATTGGCACTGATCTTACCTAGACAGACTAGTGTTATTTCTACCCAGCACAATCTGCTGGCATGGGCTCTCTTCCAAGCCATGCATTTGAACTTCTCCCCCTGGTTTACCAAACAGAGATACGATGGGATGGAAAGGATAGGATCTTTCACCTTTTTTATTAGAAGGCATCCTTTCAGGCAGAGAGATTCTAAGTTTAATTGGTTCAATGAATGACTCAGAAAGGATTGGCTGTTAGGACTGAAAATTGCACCCTGCTTTAATTGTGGGTCACAAAAGAATAGCTCTGACATTTGGGTTCTGGGACATGCCTATTGATATGTTTAACGGCTCAAGAGTGAGAAGGAAGGTGGTAAGTGATGTCTGCTTTCAGGCCCTCACCTATTTTTTACCGGTGCAGGTGAGGTTGTGCCACTGTCCTGTCACGGTCTCTGGTCATGGGCATTCATCCCTGTGGGCATCTCTCACGACCTCCGTTGTGTCCGCCATGCTGCGGCTCCCATCTGCGTCCCTTTATCACAACCCTCAGTGAGACCCCTTCAGACTGTCATCGCTCTCCCTCAGCCAACTTCCATACCATGGAGATTCAAGAGAGGACATCAGGGCCTCTTAACCCTTGACCCTCTGTGCAGCCATACCTGTGCCCTCTTTTGGTTTGTCATGGATATCTCACAGAGAGCCATTCGGGAAGTTGGTCACAGCCCTCTTTTTGCTCAGAGCCTAAACGTAAAAGGGTTCCCACTGTTTCCCGTCTCATCCCAACCCCTACAGTAGACTTGCACTGCAGGAGTAAGGGTGCAAGGTCCTCCCCTTAGCATCTGAGATCTCTTTTCCTTGGTAACTCTTTTTCCTTCCATAAGTGAAAAGTGCCCACAGCACTCAAAATCTTTTGCTATTACACATATACAGTGATCTTTTCATATGGAAGAACAGAGGATTTTTTCCTCTGATTTCCTTGTGACCCAAATGAGAAAGACTATACACAGAAAAGGAGGTATTGACACGTCAGGGTGCTATTTCCTACATCACCTGCAGGGGACTCAGTGGTAAATAGAAAAGACAGACCCTGTCCTCATGGGGGTCACGGTGAGCTCACATGGACTTTATTTGTTTTTGTTGTTCTTCAAAACAATAGATATAAATGCATCCACAAATAGTGAGATTTTGAGAAACAACAAGATTATGTTTAAATTTTATGAAAAGGAGGCCTTTGAAGTAGACATCACATCCCGAAGATCTGGTTGAAAAATAGCAAATCATTGTCCAAATGGAAAAGATTGCCACAAACTTAAGCCAGTCCTCTCATTCCTCTCCTCCTTTCCTCCCTCCCTCCCGTAACATTTTCCTGTCCCCTCTGTTTTTGGATAATAGTTCTGGTAGAAGGTCTGTGTTTCCTGCTTGCCACATTATGGTGATAATTTTTGCCTAGTCTTGAGCCACAATGAGCTCCTCTCTTATAGTGGCCTGATAAGATCAGTGATAATGAATAATAATCAATAAACACTTAGACCTTGGTTTATGTATGTTAGATGGATTATGCCATTTAATTACCTGAGTAGACCTTTGGGAAAAGTGTCACTATTATCCTTATTTTACAGATGAGCAAACTGATGCAAAGAGAGAGCAGGCAGTCTAAGAGTATGTGATAAGTGAGTAGACCAGGATTTTATCTGACACCAAATTCTGAGTCCCTTTCACATAGAAATTGTATTCACATTCAACTAACAGAACCCAAATGACAGTGGTTTGTATATGGTAGGAGTTTGTTTTTCTTTCATAATACAAGGGGATCACATGCAGTCTAAGCCAGCTGTGCCAGCATGCTACGTGGAACCCAGGTTCCTTCCAGCATTCTCTTCTACCACACTTAGGGCATATGCTTGTTTTAGTGCTTACAAGAGGGCTGGTAAGGTTTCAGCAGGCTAGCTCTAGCTCATGGCAAGGCAGGAAGTTGGAGAAGCACAAAGAGAAAGGAGCAAAAGAACAAAGCAGTCAGAGCTATTCCCTTCTGAAGGAGTTTCAGCGAATCTCCCACCAAGTTCCATTTATACCTCAGTGCTATTAGCAGGGTTCTATTTACAAGGGCTGTCCAGAAGGTGTCCGGCCATGTAATATGAAAATAGAGACATTTATTGAAGAAGATACAAGATACAAGAAACATTGTACATAGGACAATGACGCCTCAGTCCCCTTCAAAGTAGGCACTTTGGTATTTCACACAGTGCTCTCAATCACCATCAGCTGCCCCATCGTAGTCTCCTGAATCTCACTGATGGTCTGAAATCTCTTCCTTTTCAAAGGTGATTTTAGTTTTGGGAAAAGCCAGAAGTTGCAGGGTGCCAAGTCTGGGCTGTAGGGGTCTGAATCACCTGGGTGATTTGATGTTTCACCAAAAACTCTGTACGAGACGTGATGCATGAGCAGGTGTGTTGTGATGAAGCTGCCAGTCACCAGTTGCCCAAAGCTGCAGCCTTCTGAATCATCCGAATAGTTTCTGCAGAGGAATGTTCAAACTTAATGCAAAATTTGGTGCAGATTCAGATTTTGCTCTACTTGCTCAGTCATTTTGAATGAGATAGCCACACAGTGCACATGCTGATTCCAGTCAACTCTTCTTGGCTGCCAGGTTATATCCATGTCATGCAAACCATTCTCATTATATTAACAATGGGTGGACTTTTCTTGGCCAGACCTAGTATGTGTTTAATTGCTTTATTTTAGTGAGACGGTAATAGGTAGCCTGTTATTATTCTCTGATACAGCTTTTAACAGCCTGCCATACCATCTTTTCCAGTCCTATTATAAGAATAGCGGATTTATAAAAATTATTTACCATAAGCTATACATTTTCCTTTGTCTAGGATTTCCTTCAGTTATATTTATTAAAATATACAGACACATACAAATAGACATACATAAATGTATCTCTCTTGAATGGAAAGATATCCATGTTCTGATAGAATATTTTCTATAGAATGTTCCACAAATATTTAGAGCAAAGTTGCTTATCAGGGGTTATTAAGTTAATCTGGAAATGAGGTACTGAGGCATTACCGAAATCTAGAGAAACAGCTAACTGATTAAACCCCATCTCTAAGTCCCAAAATGCTAGTCGGCAAATAGTTA
>VMDR010036461.1:0-10486 GCA_007922815.1 Macrotus californicus | reverse complement strand
ACTTTTACAAGACTTTTGACAAGGTTGCACACCAAAGATTGATAAAAGCAAAACAAAATCAGGTTGCCATCGTGTTTTAGGAAATACTTGCTTTAAATTTAGAACTGGCCAAAAGACAAAAATGAAAGTTGGAGATAGAGGGGAATGCCTGCATGGAAACGTGTCTCCGAAATGTCTCACGTGGGTACAATAATTGATATGTAACATTTTGGAAAATAACTTAGGAAGTAAGAGTAGAACCTGGAATTCAAGAAAATAGAGGTAAGTTGAAGGGAACTTACTAAAAACAAAACAAAACAAAACAAACAAAAACATCAAAAGTACCTGGGAAAGGGAGCATTAGAAAAATAACTATACTTTAACTTTGACCCATATTCTAAATATTTATAGCTTATAATTTGCCACAGTGGAAGTCCCTTCTCACCAATCCCCCACTCTGTCACCAGCTACACAGTCATTTTCTTCTTTTTGTCCCCATGACAACTCAGAAGCAGTTAGGATATTTTACTTAAATTCTGTTTTCATTTCTGTTTCCCACAAGAGGGTGAGCTCTTGTCAGAAAGGGATACAGTGTGATCGATTTTACCTCTCCAGGACCTTAAATGGTATCCATAAATGTAACATAATAACACATATACCACAAGTTTGTTAAATGGGTCAAAGAGGACTGAATCGATTCTATAGCTTGCCTCACATTGCACAATACAGAAAGCAGTATTTTTATTATGATGAAAAGTGCTGTTACTAACGGCTCAATTTATAAAACAAACTGGCTCTTTCTGTTTTTTTTTAAAAACTTTGTATGTCAGGAGTAGCATCTCTTCTGTTAATTTCAAAAGTTTTCAGAGGTCCAGTCTTCGGAAAATCCCTATGTGAGGAGTTTTGAAAGGGGCAGAGAAAGAGCCCCCTCTTGCTTCTCATGCTCTAGTAGCTGGCCGGAAGTGGGAGGGGCGGGCGGATGTGAAGGCAGAAGGCAGGAGCCCTATGGTCTTCCCTTCCCTTCTCCACAGTCCTCTGCACAGGGAAAAGGAAGGAAGGAAACTGGAAAGGTGTCATGGAATCTATGGGCACGTGATGTGATTTTCCACCTAGTCACAAACTCAACATAAATAACCACCTAAAATTAAACTGAGCAGGCAAATACCACCTGAGGAACATAATATGAAATGATTACCTTTGCTGACTATAAACTCTGAGGGCAAAACTGTTGTTTATCTCACTGGCATTTTTGCCTGGGTCCCAGCACATTAGCTGGTACTTACTATATACTCACTGAGTGACTGAATAAATAAATACAACTCCTTAGAACTGAGCAAAAAATACATTGTATATACAATTCCCAACATGTGAACAAATTGAACTGCTTGAAATTTTTTTTGAGGACTAATTAGGGGTTAGCAAAACCAAAAAAAAAAAAAAAAGTAAATAAAAATCAGGATTTTTTTGCCAAGTATTTATTTGCAAGATGGTTGTTTGAAACTTAGAATTTCCCATATAGCCCACATGTTGCTATGCATAGTGATTGGCAAGTACCTCCAATCCCGTTTGACAAATAATGAACAGGTCAGAATTCATTCATCGTCTCCCACAACATTTCTGTAAGACAATACAAGTTAAGTGTCAATGTGAAAGGCACTGGTGGCCATGATTTAAATTCCTCAAAAGGGGCAATTTTCAGCAGTTTGCCTATATAAATACAATCAGGCATGAAAAGATGTTCAGCATCATTAGCTCTCAGGAAAATACAAATTGAAACTATAATGTATATTGAAGCACACTTATCAAGATGGCTAAAAGTTTAAAAAATGTGATAACACCAAATGCAAATGAGAGTGTGGAGAACCTAGATCATCATGCATTGCTACGGGAGTATCAAGTGGTATACCCATTCTGGAAAGTTTTTCCTCTTAATCCTCATCTGAGGATATGTTTATTGAATTTAGAGAGAGTGGACATGGGCGGTGGGGAGAGAGAGAGAGACCGGAAGCCCACAACATTTTGGTGAAAGGGGCAACGCTCCAACCAACTGATCCACCTGGCCAAGGCCAGTTTCTAATGTAAGTACAAGCAGTTTCCGTTTGCCACTGTTATCAGATAGAAGGGGTAGAACTCAGCTGACTCACGTGGAGCCATCAAAACAACTATATCCCTAAAAAGTCACTTACTGTATTATTGTAGCATAAAATTTCTACTCCTAATTTGTATTCTAATGTAAGATTTTTGACAATTTACCCTAACAATAAAACTTTTAAGAAGAATAAATAATAGATACTCTTAAAAATAAAGAAACCCAAACCAGCAGTAGATGGTGATTGTATAAAATTACTCATCCACCTGAGGGAATTAAGTAAGTCAAAATTATATGTGGCATTTTCTCCATGAGGCATCTGTGACAGTTTTAAGAGCAAAGGAGAAACTCATCAAATAGAGTTAGGTCCTAACCAGCTGGAACTGCTACCTCCCACAGCTGTGACAGAAGGAGCACTTGATGAGTATCGTCTACTCCTCTGCTCACTGTGACATCTGTAAGGGGCTGGACGTAGGTCACCTATTGGAAACAAACCATTGTGTACTTATTTATGATGAGAGAGAGTGCTCTGGTTGGAAAGGAAAGAACAGTAGTTAGGTGCAACAGAGTAGAATATTCACGGAAGTGAGCTTGTTGTTTTAGCATTTGGATTTTCCAACATATTGTTGAGCTTGACTTACTTAGATTCTGAGAATTCTGAAGCACAGTTACTACACTGATTCCATGTGGAAAAGTTTTGATGCTATTTGGCCAGACATAACTCTTACATAGTGGTCCGTATCCAGATATTGAACAGGTCCTTGGAGTTCAGAAAGAAACAACAGGGGCTGCTCCAGTCCCTTGGTCAGAATAACAGACAAAAGCTGCATGGAATTTGCATGAAATGTTCATGCCTTGGACAGGTTACATTTCTGTGTCTCAATTTCTTCATAGGTAAAGTGGGGATCATTGTATCTACTTCTATGACTGTTACTGTATAAGACTGAAATGAAGTTAGCCTGTGATGCACTTCAAGTAGTGTGTACTGCATCTTACATGTTCTGTAAAAGTTATTATTGTTATTATGGTGATGATGACACAAATTTGTAGCGTACAGTAGCATAGGGCCTTGCCACTTAGTGAATGTGTGGTCCATGGACAAGCAGCATTGACCTCACCTGAAAGCTTGTTAGAGATGCAAAAACCCTGGTCCCACCCTAGACCTACTGGGTCATAATCTGCATTTTCACAAGATCCCTGGGTATCTGTATACACAGGAAAGTTGAAAAGTGCTGGGTAGGGTAGTGGACTCATATTGAGGTGTTTCCCCAGATCCTACAGAGTGTTGCCTGCCTTAAATTCACAGCCTTCTAGAAGCTACCCTAGCTCCCTTGTCATAGCTGAGGGGCTTAAATGTGGATACCTGCTCTGGTTGTCCCCTCCCCCAAGTTACTCTTTCAAGGATCCCAACTGTGCTACACACAGAGACTGGAATGTGGACACTGAATCATGTTAAGACAGAGCCTGAGTGAGAAGATCTGCAAAGCCCAGCAGCTGAAGTAATAAGAGTTGCCTCAGTTCCTGTTCTCACCTTCTGTTGTTCTGCAGAGCTTGCTGGTTTGATGTCAGCACAGGTTACGGATGTGCCCTCACATACTTGGTTCTTGTTTCTAAATCACCTTAGTGCTCCTGGGTCCTTAGAAAAATTGTCCTGCCCATCCCAAGGGTATCGGGGAGATATCCCCAGGGGTCCTGAGATATCAAAATAGAACTTACATATCAAAGAGGAGCCCATCCAAGGTTCTGGAAGAATCACTTCCAAACTCCACTGCACAGAGAAGTGGCTAGCAGCCTCTGTCCTCTCTCACCAGCAAATTCCGACTCCCTGAAAATAAGTTACTCAGATTTTTGAGGATTCCAACTTGTAGGTCCCTTATTTTCACTGGAAGAAAGAAAATAAAGAAAATGAATGAACTGAATACTGGAGACCAAGCAAAGAAATAACTGGTGTCAATTACCTGCTTCAGGCATACACGTTGAAAAATCTATTATTTTGTAGTATACAGGGGGTAATAGTTTTGCTCCAGAGTTCCTGTTTTGCTCAAATTAAATAGGTATAGCCCATCACATGAAATCCAAAAGAAAACAGATTGCGAGTCAAGATAGCTTCCTAAATGAAGTTGCTCTCAGGTATAGAAACCTCCTAATGATAGCATCACATGCATTTTAACTGGGCCTTTCAGAGACACGACGTGCTTAGTCAGCTAATGGGCTGCTTGGGCAGGGGGACTTATGAGCCCAGGGAAAGATGGTGCCTGCAACTTTTAGAGAAGAATCTGTTACTCTTGCTCCTTATTGAGTGTAATAGTTAATCAGAATTTTTATAAGGACTAGCATCTCCATAAGTCAGAAACATAGCCTTCAGGAAGTACAGGTTCTGAATCCCTGTCTCTAGCCTTACACATGCTCTCAACCACAAGGCTGAAACCTTAGCACAAAAATCAAGCTTCATTCTCAAGTATTTCAGCACCATAAATGGTTTGCATAGCCCTGTGGGTCATCAACTCTTTTAAGTTACTGAAAGCCTGGGTACATTTAATAATTGCTGGACATTGAAAGCCAAAGCTAGTCATCATTGGTTATTTACTTCTTTTTTCCTCTCCAGCAAGGGAGAGAGCCAAATTCCCATAGCTGTTCCTACTCCCCTTCTCCGAAGTTGGGGGGAGGGGAGTTAGAGAGGGAGGGAGAGAGAGAGAGAGAGAGAGAGAGAGAAACAACTTCTACCAAAGCAGACTGTGTGCAGCTCTCCAAAGAACTAATACATCATCCCTGAACATCAGATTTCTGATGTGCCCTGACATTTGGAATAGCCTAGGATCCAGAGGGATAAGGAAGCAGTAGATTCTCCTTTAATGGTTTATATTTGGTTTTCAATTTCCTTTTGCAGTTCAGAGCAGCTTTCTGGTATCAGTCTTCCCGAGACACAAAAGGGACAAGCCTAGGGTATAGTAATCTGGTGGTTTGGAGGAAGAGCAGGCATACACATATTGAGACCATCCTGCAACTAGAGACTTCCATAATTGTCAAGAAAAGGAGAATAGTGATTCATTTCCAATTTTTTTCAAAGTTAAGGTATAGGGAATTGGGTGAAATTTTGAGTGATCCCTAGGAAAGAAATGCATAAGGTATGAGAACACATACAGGAGAGCACCTGTATTTTGCAGTTCTCATCTCTAACAAGCGGTCTTCCCCTCAGTGAGCTGTTGCTTAACTCTTGAGTTGAACTATCATTTTTAGCTTGTGGAACAAAGACCACACATTCTAATCAGAGCACCAAACATTGCTGAAAATGAACAGAATTACAGCTGTGTCTATACTGTTGCCAGATATCATAGTGGGTCTTAAGGAGAAAGGGGACAAAGCATGCAAAGAGCAATAGAAACTTTGTTCTTGGAAACTCTCTCCAGTAGCCTTCAGCTGGAAAGATATCTCAGAAGCAAATGTCTTAGTAAAACTAATCCGTTCCTGAGATGCTAAGGATGAGCTTCAAGATAGCCCCTTGTGTTTAAAAATACAGGCAATGATCCAGGAATGACGACTATCTTTCTGTTTTATTAGAGAAGCTGCTGTCATTTGGTTAACACCACTCTGGATTGCTTCGGCCACCCAGAAGTAAGACCTTCCAATCACTTCTTGTCCGTGGAGAATTCCCCTGAGATAAGGGCAGACCTGTTTTATCAGCTGTCTTTCTGGGAACCGACAACGACAACCAAAAATCACTATAATTTACCACGTTAATGTGCTCTTGCAGCGGTGGTTTTGCAATAGTAATGTTCTCTTCCATATTACCTGCAGGAAGTGAATTCAGAAGTTCACTCCAACGAGGCTGTATTTATGACAAAAACACATATTTCCCAATATTGAAAAAATGTATAAGGAAGAGAAAATGCTCAAAGTTATGCCCATTTCCCTTCACTTTCCTCTTCTGTCCTTCTGAGTCATCTCAACCAAAGGAAATCCAAAGTTTTATATGTGTGTATCACTTAACCATAATGCTGATCTTGTGATGTTATAGCTGGAGATGTCCTTAACACGAGCTTCGGAGCCAGGCTCCTTGATCTGAATCCTGCTTCAGGCACTTAAACTGAACACATAACTTTTGTTGCCTGCATTTCCTCATCCATGAAATGGAGATAATAGTACTCACCTCACAGGGTTGGCTTTGAGGAGTAAATGAGTTAATACTTAGCACTTAGAACATGCTAACACTGGCATGTAGTAGACATGAAACTGTTAGCTCTTATTTGTAGCTAAATGTGTTATTATAAAGTTGAGAAAAGAAAAAAGTAAAATCGATACTGCTAATAATCTTAGAATTTATTTTTACCCCTGTACCCTGGTTGATGATTTGTGGTTTATAAGTTTTCCTCTAGCTATCCTAATGTCAATTCTTTTCATTTGAATTAGTTCATTTATTTTAAACCTCACTCAAGGATATGTTCATTGATTTTAGAGAAAGAGGAATGGAGGGGGAGAGGGGGAAGAGAGGGAGAAAGGAACACTGACGGGACAGAGAAACATCTCTCTTGGTTGCCTCCTGTATGTGCCTGGACTGGGAATCGAACCTGCAACCATTTGGTATATGGGATGACACTCCAACCAACTAAGCCATCTGTCCAGGACCTAATATCAAGTTTAGCCAATGTTCCCTTGGAGCCTATACCCAGAGCCCTGAAAACAGCACATTTCCATAGTTCATCTCAAACTTGTGACAGTAACTTAGCTCTTACACATGGCCGAGACTTCCCTTGCAGATTCATCACTTGGGGCCAACTCATTCGACACTGCGTACCCATGTTGTAATTATACACAGAGAACAATGCTTAATATAGAGCCTGACTTCTCTCGTTTCACTTTGTAATGTGTTTCTCATCCCCTTCTATCAGTCTCACCATTCTTTCTCAGAAAAGTCTCATCCTGTTACAACGATTTGGGAAGACTCTATGTTGCTTTGCAAATCCTTCAATCAATAATGTTTAATTTATGATATCAAGAATGTTATTGTAAGTTAAGTACAGTGTTGATTTTGCTTTTTATTTTGTTCTCTTTTTGGATTTTTCTCTGAATTATTATCTGTTTTTTCTTCTGTTAAGTACACAAAAAACCCTGAATATGTAGTGCTTTTTTCTCCTACTTTTCCATCCCACACATCTCTAAACCGTTGATTAAACTATGCAAGTACTGGGTACTTACGGCAATAAAAGTGCTTGTTACATACAGTTTGGTCACTGGAGTGAGCAGTGAGCACTTTTAATCTGACTACAATAATTTACAACAGAGAGCGCGGTTCCAATAACTGCACATCAGCTCCTGAGAACTCTGGCCGTGCTGTCAGACACCTATCTTTAATTGGCTCCTGCCAAATGATGACTGTGGCCCTGTCACCCTGGCCAGCCCCATAAGTCTCATTCACACTCCTTCTAATTGGCAGTCTCCCACTCTGGGCACGTCCAGGGCCCTTGTAACATTTTTTAGCAGATAACTTGACACTGCAAATTTGGCTGGGAGCCTGCTACAGTGGGATGTCTTTACATCCGCCCCCATCATCACCTCGGTTCATACCCTTGAAATTCCAGCCGAAATACTTAGCAAATTACATCCCAGGGAAAAAAGGTGGGATTGCTTCAGACAGGTGACCAGGTCCTTCACCTGTTCAAAGAAAGATGCTTTGGTTACTGGGGCAAAAAAGGGTGAAAAGGGCTTTCCCATGCCCAGGAAAGAGGAAGAAGACTATCGTCATATCAGCTTTTCAGGACTTGAGGAAGCCTAGAGTGTGTGGCGCTTGGTTTCCGACACGACGTGGCAGCAGGCTCAGGAGACCTGATAACAGCTTCTTTGACCTTGGGGTCTGGAAGCGGTTTCACTGATTGAAGTCATATAAGTTCAGCTAAATTTGAATGTGTTGTAAATATTTATCTGGCAGCACGACATACAGTTGTTTCTGAAATTATGGGGTAGAGTCTTATCTTTCCCAGCATATAATTTTTGAAATGCTCTTCTGGATGGTGTTTACGATTATAAATATAACTGAATTATTGTTTTATGTTACGGTTTTCTCAGGCTTCAAGCCTGTTTAAAAGAATAGAGAATATTTTCTGGCAATGTTGTTTTTCTTAAATACATTGGGGGCTGCAATGAAAATCCGCTTAGAGACTAGCCTTGGTGAAACATAAACAGTCTGCTTCAGCCAGAACAATATATTTTTGCTCACATTTCCAGGGATGCTGGTATACAAGGTCTCAGATCCAACGGGTATTTTATGTGAGAAAATTGTTAGTATGCAACATTCCTTTCCAGTGAATTATTGAGTTGGGTAGCAGCAAAATAGGCAGGACACAAAATAGGCAAGGAGGCCGAATATTCAATGAAACAGTTCTTTGTTGCTTCAAAAGCTACTCTGAGCCAACCTTGCCCTGAGACCCTGAAGTATAAGAAACAGCAGGAGCACAAACAGGCCAGAGCAAACCCCTTGACGGGCTCTCCATCACATGTACCTCTCATCTCCCATAGATGAACACAACATCTCAACCAGTGGGCTGGTGACCTTTGGGGAAGACATGGGGAGAGACAGCAACAGGCCAGGATGAAAGGAGTGACAAGAATGGAAATGTCCAGGTTTAAGTCTGATACCAAAGCTGGTGATGCACAGCCACTGTTGATGGCCAAGGCCTTATCCTCACGGGTGTAGTTTCATTGATTATAAATAGCCCATTTAATGATCTAATTTTTCTCTCAATCTCCAGGTATTTTTACCAGCTGGGACCACTCCTGGGTTAAAATAGTCAAACACTGCATTTGTTGACATTAGGTACTTCGCAGATGCTCTGGGAAGGTCACAGTCAAGTTTGGAAGCTCTGAACAGAGAAACAATACCTAGACCACAGTTGGAGACTGCTCAGGTGGAGACCTGCACCATCACCTCTACCAGGACAGGAGGCAAACCCACAATCCTGTGGATGCTGGGTTCTGGACACCAGCATCTCCATTACTGTTGCCTTCTCAAAACAAAAGTTTCCACTACAACCTTGCCAGAAAGTGCGTTTTAAGCTGGACCATTGTGTGGTTAAGTGATGAGTGGAGCCAAGGCCATATGACTTTCTCAATGTGCAAGGGAGTAAGGGATAGTGAGTGCAGTCTCCCTTATAAGACAGATCCTCAGAAAAGCCAACTGTCCACTAACATGATAATTATCCATCACAATCCCCTCCCCTGAGAATATTGCTCTCCTAGCATTGTGTCCATAGTTTACATGAGAGTTTGATTTTGATGAGTACATTTTATGGGTTTGGACAAATGTGTAATGGTGTATATCCATCTTTATAGTATCATGTAGAGAATTTTAACTGCCCTAAAAATCTTCTGTGTTCCATCGATTTATCCCTTCCCCCAGCCTATCCCCAGGAAATTACTGATCTTTTTATCGCCATAGTTTTACCTTTCCCAGAATGTCCCACATTTGAAATCATAGAGCATGTAGCCTCCTCATAATGCCTTATTTCACTTCATAATATGCATTTATAGTTCCTCCATGTCTTCTCATGACTTGACAACTCACTTCTTTTTAGCACTGAAAAGACTCCATTATCTGGGTAATTAATTTACCCATTCACCTACTGAAGAATGTCTGTTAAGTTTTGTCCATTATGAATAAAGCTGTCGTAAACATTTGTGTGCAGGTTTTTGAGTGGTCCATTAGACTTTTAATACCTCAAATAAGAACAAAATCTTCCCTTTTTTCCTCATACAATACAATAACTAGAATTTTATGTGGAATTGCCTAGTTCATACACAGAGTAGACCCTCAAAAATGCTTGGTGAGTAGATATTTGAAAATAAATCAGTAATGGTAAATTCACCAATTTGCATGTTCCATTGTTTTCATTCTAATAACAATAATTGACATTTTTTGAGTACTTGCTTTATTTCAGGCACTATACTATCTGTTTTATTTCCTTTAATTCATGCAATAAACCTATGAAGAATGAAATTGAGTCTTAGAGAGGTTAAGCAGTTTGCTGAAGATTATAAATGTGGACAATGGCTAAGTCAGGATGTAAAGGTAAGCAGAGTGAACTGCAGAATTTAACCACCCCTCTTGACCACTTCCATACCTGTTTTAATGACAACCTGGATAGAATGCCAAAGAGAAAGACCCCAAGATCTAGGAAGAAAAACTGATGGGAAGAATTTAATTTAGAAAAGGACAGCTGAGGTCTGGGTTAATGAAAGTATATCCATTATATTAACTAATATTGTATACCTCTCTTATGCTAACTTCAAAGGCCTGCCTATGACATATTGAAGAGGGGTGGAGCTCGGACATCTAACTTTAATATTATTTCACATTTTAAGATCAAATTTCCTAGGAAAAAACAGATTGTGGGCAAACTAAAAACTTAATTTTGCTATTATTATTAC